>APFE030682728.1:0-16004 GCA_000404065.3 Pinus taeda
CAGCAGAAGGAAAATGAAATAATAAGACTCACATGGGTGGGATCGCTGAAATGACAAGGAAGAAAAACAGAGCAGAATGCAAATATATTAAAATAACATGTACCTGAAATTGAAATAAGCCATTACAGAGAGAGCGCACTCGACCGCCCCTCCAGCATTGGATGACCGAATTTCCCCGTCATACGAAGTGACCAGCTTGACACCGGCATACACTCAGGATTAAGCATAAGACATTCACAGAATTAGACTCAGACACCATATGAAATTTCATGATGGAATATCTTTCTTTATACCACCTACATTCGTGATTAAATAATATATAACATTGCTTTCAAGGGAGACATATAACGTTCCTTTCAACGAATACAATGATAACATTACTTCAACGGATGCATATAACGCTCCTCTCAACGGATACATTGATAACGTTTATATTTCCCTCCACAAATGCGTTCATTTTTTAAAATTTGTGCAACCTACCAATCCATAAAATGCAGGTATAATTAAAAAGCAGGCATAGACGTGCTTTTCTTTTCTTCAGTTGAGATGTTTCTTTTTTTTAGTTTACATTTTCGTTTTTAGAATATATATATTCGCTTTTAATTAGGGATTTGCCATATTTTACTAAATTTACATTTATAATTTTTTTGATAAAAAATTATTTGATATTCATGCATCAAGCCATTGTAAAATTAAAATGCTGAAGTCGATTTGTAATTTAGATTTTCTAGTTATATTAATGAGATATGAGCAGTGGTTCGATATAGGATTTCCTTAATATGCAGATAGAATGTAGTTTTTAGATTCTATTAAGTATAATTTATTTCTTGAAACATGGAAATCAAATTATAATTGAGAGGCTTACATTCTAGAACGAAATTGTGATCCAAAATGGTGTTAACTTATAATAAGGTGGTTTTTTGAATAAACTATTTCAAAAAAATCTAGTGTAATTGTGCATTTTGATAATTTAGAGGAGCAAATAATTTCTTTTCTCTCCTTTTTTTAGCATCAACTTCTAATTCTAGCACCACAATTTCTTTTCTTTTTTTGAAATCCAAGATTTTTTTTGGAGAAACTCAAGCACTGCTTCTCCACATTTATGGATGGAATCCTTAATAAAGTTATTGGGTTAGCCTAGTGTGCCAAACCTATGTGGATTTCACCAAACATATGTTGGAACAAATCTAGAAAGATGCCTAATGAAGTTAGGAGCGAGCTACCAATTGCTCTAACCTCTTGGACTACTTTCAACTTCACTTGATATGTTCTTGATGGCATTTTTCTTAAACGTGTCCATTTTATTTCTCTACATCCTTCTTTCTTTGAGTTATTCTTTTATTTCTCCGCATCTTTCCTTCTTTGAGTTATTCTTCTAGCCTTTTGTAGTTTTCTTTTTAGCTATAAGATCTTCTTCTTCTATTGTTGGCGTAGCTATAGGAGATGTTGTTGCACTCTTGTGTTTTTGCTATGTATTGAACTAGTTGTACTTTTGTTCCCATGGGTATATCCTCTTCGTATTTCATTGGATACTAATAAACCTTTCTTGGTTTATCTTTCTATCTATTAATCATGTTTTCTAGATTATTGGTGCCTATTTTTTTGTTAGTTTCTAGTGAAAGTTTGGAGATTTTGAATGTCATTGTCTATTGTTTTGGATATAATTTCAAAATAGTGGGCACTTTTAGCTTTATACATGTATTTGTAGCAATCAAGAAACTATATGAACTAATTAAAGAGATTAAATAAACAGAAAGTGAGCTTAAAGGGATGGAAAACTAATTTATATAGCTTCTGAGGGAAAACTATGATGACAACCATACCATGTTTTTTTTACCCTGATGACTTGTTGTGTGTGTATATATATATACCAAAATTGCATGAAACATATGGTATTTTTTTCCACCATTGTGTTCATATATATAAATGCATGAAATCCCCTTTCAAGAAGATTTGGTGCTTTTACAAATTTAATGTAGAAAATAGCAACCTGAAATGCTAAATATAGAAGTGCTAAATTTAGCACTGCTATAAATAGCATTTCAGGATACTTTCCTATTTTAGTTAGTCCCTGAACTAAAATAGAGAAGTAAAATTTGAATTTGATCTTAGCAGTTGTTTGTAAAATAATTAATTAATTCGTCTTCAGTTAATTAGTTGTAGAAAATCAAACATAAAGTCTATGTGAAAACATGCAAAGTTTCTCCACTAATTGAGGAATTTATCCATCAGTTAAAGAGATAAGGATTAGTTGTAATTTGAGTTGTGATTAGTTAGCTCATTAGTTCAAAGAGTTTGTTGAACTAATTGTGAGTTCGGTTAGTTAATGCATGCATGCATGTAACTGCTGCACTTTAAATAATTGAATATTCTCTCATAAATAGCTCATGCATGTCAGTTCAGTGAGAGACCCAGTTGAGATCAGATGGAGGGACAGTGTACTATCAGCTGTAGGAATATTCTATTGTGAATATCTCTTGCTACTGAATTGGCATAATGGAAGAAATGTGTGGCTAGAGCAAGGAGAATCCTTCTGGAGGGAGTTCGAGAACACATAGTCTCGAGTCCCCATGGGAAGGAGACATCATTTTCGATGTGGAAAACATTGAAAGATCTATATCAGAATAGTAGCGACCAAAGGAAGTTGGTGCTGAAAGACAAGCTTTGAAAAATCAAGTGTGAAAAGGGCGACACGATCTTTACATATCTAAACAAGCTCACCACCTGCAGGGATGAGCTTGGAAGCGTAGGGATCATGACAGCCGATGATGACATGGTGAGTCTTGCACTCCTCAGTCTTCCTAAGAGCAAGCATAGCTACCAAGACTTGGTTAATGGAAGAGAAATATTGCCAAATTGGGAACGACTTTGGTCAGATCTGATGTAGGAGGAGATAAGAAGAAGCACCAGAGATGGATCCCCATCAAAACAAGATGATGAGGAAAATATAGCCTTAGCGAGTAATGCGAGGAAGGGGAAAGGGAAGGCATCTCATTCCAAATCCAGTTCTTCCCATGGTGGGAAGAAGTTTGACAAATCGAAAGTGCGATGTTTTCATTGTCATGAAGTGGGCAATTATGCTACAAATTGTCCACAGAAGAAATCCAGGAAGGGATCCTCGAAGGGTTCTAATGGTCAGGGACTGGCCTCGTAGTTTGAGTTGGGTTTCTCTCTTATTGCATGCATGGTTTCATCCATTGTGGGATGTGTGTGGTACCTGGACAATGGTGCTTCATTCCACATGTCACGTGATAAGAATCTTTTCAGTGCCTTGGAGGAGAAGGATCTCTAGATGCGGATTAGGATGGGCGGTGATGGAAGGTACCATGTTTTAGGTGAAGGTATGGTTGTGTTTCAGAGGGAGCATGGAGCTCCTCTCACCCTTATTGATGTAAAGTATGTACCAGGTCTGAAGAAGAATCTTGTGTCCATTTCTATGCTAGAAGATAAAGGCTATGATGTATTTTTTAGTGAAGGAAAAGTGTTTCTGATACATATCGGCACCGGACAGACCAAGCGAATTAGGATTTGAGTAAAGAATCTCTACAAGCTAGAGGTAGACGATTGTGCTGCATTGAGCTCCAAAGCTGAGATGGTGCAGAGCCAAGATGTTTGCGAGCTATGGCATAGAAGATTGGGCCACTTGCACCATGGAGCCCTGAAGATTATGCAGCAGATTTATACCAGACTTCCCAAGGGAAAACTGGAGCAGGCAAATACATGCAAAGGTTGTACCTTGCGTAAGTATGTGAAATCTTCCTTTCTGGATCGAGACAGTAGAGATGGAGCAATCCTAGAGTGAGTTCACTTAGATGTTTGTGGACCTTTCTCTACAGCCTCCACCGCTAAACAGAGGTACTATGTTATTTTTATTGATGATTTTTCTCGTAGATGCTGGATCTACTTTATGCAAAAGAAGGATTAGACCTTCTTGAGGTTTTGTGTGTTTAAATCCTTGGCAGAGAAAGAATCTAGAAAGAAAGTAAAATCCTTGCGTAGCGACAATGGTGGAGAGTATATCTCCCAATAGTTTAAGGACTTCTGCACTGCATAAGGAATTAAATGGAAGTTGACGATACTCCATAACCCACAGCAAAATGGGGTGGCCGAAAGGAAGAACAGACCGATTGTGGGAGTAGCTCGAGTGATGTTGCATGACCAAAGCCTACCACTACATTTGTGGGCTGATGCGTGCAATACAGCAGTATACTTGCAGAACAGAAGCCCGTACCATATATTAGGAATGAAGACACCTATGGAGGCCTTTTCCGGGAAGCAACCAGATGTGAGTCACTTCCGAATATTTGGATCATCAATTTACCATCATGTGACCAAAGATGCCCGAAAGAAGTTAGATCCAACAGCTAAGTTGGGAATACTTGTGGGGTACACGGATAAACCCCACAACTACCAGGTGTACCTTCCTACCAGTTAGTGGACAATGGTATGCAGGGATCTAATGTTCGACGAGCAGAAAGCCATGCGAGTATCGCTTGAGAGGGAGCTCAAGTTGCATACAGAGGAGGAACTTTTAGTTCCTAAGCAGGAGGAGCCTCACGAGGTAGGATGAATAGAAAAGAGTTGAGATAAATAAAGTATTAGTGAGTTACCGACAAACTCTAAGGGAAGCAAAATCCTAGGCAAACCCCTATCATCAAGGATTGAATTTAATAGTAAACAAATAATGAGTTTAGGAATGATGGCCTTGTCCAAAATTCAGACAATAAAGTGTTGATGTTTTGTAGCTCAAGTAGGTACTTTTGCACAAACCTAAGTGTCTAGGCCTGCGGAAGTAGCCTAATATACAATTAACCTTAGCAATGACTTTAGTGATTAAAGTAATTTATTTTATAAGACAAGGCAGAGAAAATTCACATAGTCGACTTCGGGATTGTGCAGGGTGTACAGTGTGTAGCTTTATTGCATGCATTCACGATGAGGCTAGGCGGAAAACCCCAAAAAATAAATATCGCAGGTATCCCTGCCCCAACACTAGGCCAAAACCCTACTTCCTCTTTGTTGGCCACTGGCAAGAGGCTCATAGAGTTTGCTCAATTGCTTGACCTAGAGTTTGAGTTCTGTCCAGTGTCAAAACATATGAGTTAGGTGGAATTGTCTACCCTGAAAATTGAGCAAGATGAATGCATCGCAGTAAATTTTATGTTACAGTTATATAATATTTTAGGAGATTCCCTTGAACCCCTAGTGAAAATACTCAAACTAGATCATGCCCTATCCCCCAAAGTCGTAACACTTGGAGAATATGAAGCTCATTTAAATGCTTACCAATTCCAAGTTTGATTTCAAAATGCTTTAGAATATTTCTCTACATTTTTTGAATCTATGGAGCCCAACATGGCAAGGGATAGTGCAGAGCGGTTGAATGTGGAGAAGCTCTTCGTCGCAAAGAAAATAATGGGAATTGTAGATTTTGAGGGAACCGAAAGAAAAATCAGTCTGGAAGGAAGGGATCAGTGGCATATTCTTATAGAATTAGCGATATACAAATTTACCAATTTAAGTGATTATCCAAGGAGCCAAGCTAGAATTCTTCTCTAAAATTATTGTGAAGCATATTCTCTAGATGAATCCTTAGGTTTCATCTCTTTGGCATGGAAAAATTAACCCCTCCTCACCATCTCAGCCTGGTGATGTTGCTAGTCTCTAAGAATCTGGCAATCCCTTGTATAGTGCCAATTGATTATTCAGTATACATAAAACATTTGTTGCATCTAGGATGGAAATCAAATTATGCTTTGTGTACATACATACACATTGTGACTATAAATAAAGGTTATATCGTGATCATGTGAATATGTCTATAATTTTTCTCCTCCCTCTTTGCTTCAGTAATTTTAGTTCTACCACATGTCAGCGATCCCTTGGAAAACATTTTTTAGCTGGGTAGGCCAATTATTTCTTGTAGGCAGTAGGCAATGGTGGGATGATTGACCTTTACCATTGTTAGGGATGCATGACAACTCTGTAACCCTCGATTAAATCAAGGGCTTAGGAAAACAAGGGATTGAGAAAAAGCCTCTCATCTCATTCTTCCTTGTTTTTCACCCTTCTCGGTTCATCCTAGTTTCTCTTCAATTATATATGTAGAGCAAGTGTTGAAAACCCTCCATTACCTAAAAAACTAAGTCTTTGTTTTATGCAATGTCCCCGAAACCCCTTATGTAGCCAAAATTTTCTATTTTAAATAATAACAACTCGGAATACTTCCTTTCAAATATGCAAACTATCTATTGATTGGCTTGCCTTGCAATTTATTTTTGTCCAAATTATGCCATATCTTTATCATCAAAATTTTCAGAAGTACTCATGTTTTGAGAAGCCATGTTGATTGTAAGCTCCTATTAAGTAGCACCCAGACTGCAAATTTCGTTGAGGCAAACAGAGTAGCACTAGGATACATTCTTTATGAAGGCTTATGATGCAGCTTCTCTCATCTTCCAACAAACATAAAATGGTAAAGATGATTCAATATTAAAAGCAATGAAGGGAAGATTGGCATAGTTGAATTTAACCATCCATACAAGTTGAACAGTTGAATTGGGATGGTTCGCTGAAAATGCGTTAGATGTTTCACTACTTAAAAAAATACCTCTAGAATTATACGTTATGAAGCCAAATTGCAGTAACAAAAGTATCCTACCACTTAAAAGGCAAGAACGGCAAGATTTTGACCCCAATAGAGTCCACATTTTCACTTTATACTAAGACCTCTAATCTCCCCATTGGAATGGTGCTTTAGCTGTCTCATGAAAGGACATGCTTGACACCTTTTTTCCACAAGATGGAGACGCCCATTAGCCTTGTTAAATCCTTCACGCCTCTAGGATATTCCATTTATCCTTAAAAAGGACCTCTTTTCAATGGAGAGGGACACAGAGAACACCAAACTCAACAACAATTCATGCCCAAAAACTTATGGCAAAACTGGAGTTCCACATCATGCTTTGGTAAAACCAAAACCATATGGTAGATCCTTAATGGCTGAAAACAACTCTAGTTCTCTAAATATAAAAGTGAAGATTGCTACTTTTATTCAAACCTAAGACCTTTCTTTTTGTTAATTGTTTTATATTCATCAGTCAAGCCCCAATCAAACTCCAATGAATTTTGATGAATATTTTCTAGTTCACTCACATATTCAAGTTCACCTTAAGGTTTAGTGATCTCAAATTTTAATCTAACAAATTAGGGATCAAACAAAATTTGGCAATTTTGATCTTAAAGAATCAAGTTCACTAAACCTGATAACTTAGTCCAGATTACATCCTTGTTTACAATGACACTTAATAAGAGCACCTTTACCATGTTAGGCACGTATTTCTGTAGACTCTCAGGGAATATATGTTCTATGCTTTTCCTGGAAAGTGTTCATTTGTAACAGAGCAAATTCTGTATCTAAATTTCATCAATGACTCAAGAATACCTAGGTCTAGAGAAGATACAAATCATCCAAGATTAGCCTCATCATAGATACCTCATATAGCTCCACAACCTCCTCAAACTTCCTAACTTCTAAATAAAGCTCCTGCTTCCTTTTCTGCCTATTACTTGGACCTTAAATTAGATACTCATGGGGAATAACAAGTATCTTTCCTTCCCTTCATCTAATAAGAAATAATGGCTTTTAACAGCTTAAGCAACAACTCCACTCCACACCAACCCTTGTGATTTCTAATCTCAATTAGTGATCTCACATCAGAACAAATGTATCCAACTATTCAAGGAGCGTCATTTTTATGTGGCATTGCCAGCATATCTTTCCATTATAAAACTTTCAACGGCATAGTACAATGATATTATACTTTTGACATGCATGGGATTAAACGAGTTATTTACAATGGCACCATTAGGTGGGAATAAATCTGATCATATGTAGTAATTTATGTAGCTTGTAGGTTGTAGGTTGTCGCTTTATGGTTTTTGGAGTCTAGACGTCATTTAAAACCTTGATGTATATGTATTTTTTTTTGCATATGTATCACACTCAGTGCCATTTTTCTATATTCAACCTTACATGCTATATACATGAGAAAACTTGGACATTTGGTGTATAATTGTTTCATTTTCTATATTCAACCTTACATGCTATATACATGAGAAAACTTGGACATTTGGTGTATAATTGTTTCATTAAAATAAGCCATTATTGAGAGAGAGCCGTGAATGTTCAGTTGCTGGACTGCCCTTCCTTTGACTTTGGGAATCAAACAGACTCGCATTCACTCAACTCAACTCAATAAATGTATTATTAATGAAATATGAGTTTTATTTTTTATTTTCTCATCCAAAAAATAATTTAAATAAAAATATATATTATATTATGAATTATGATTATATATTGTAATTAATGATATAACTCAATTTGATTTTTAAAACGTATGGTAGGTTTCTCCTGTATATGAAAATATAAAACAACAGATGTAGGGCCATTCCATTTTATTGGCCTTTAACTATCTCCCGGAAACACGAGTACGAATGGTAGAGGGCCATTTCAAATATACGCGGGCTAGCTAATACCGGAGGGAGATAAATGAGTAGGAATGGTAGAGGGCCATTTCAAATACAAGTGGACTACCGAAGACCGGATCGAGACTTGATGGGGGCGTTGAATCACCAAAGAAGGATTGAAGTATAACATAGAATTCCCAATTGCCACGAAAGAGCTGAGCTGGATTGGATTATTATTAATTTAAAAGTTGAATAAACCGATGATAAGAAAGAGTAACTACTCTTACAGAGTTGTATTAATAATTTGAAAATGTATATTATTAATTGGATAATTTAATAAACCAGCCAGCAGGAAGAAGAAAGGGTAACGAAGACAACGTTGGTTCAATTAATGAGGTTGAGGGTGAGCCAATAAATTCTTTGGTCGGTTTAATTGACATATTAAAATTGTTTCAGGGTTTTATTTAGTTACAGATAAAAATGATAAGGGTTAAAGACCATGGATTAAAGTAGCACATAACACACAATATATCTGCCTTTTTAACTATCTCCTGAAAAATTAGGAGGAATGGTAGAGGGCGTAGCTAATACCGGAACGATATAAATACCGGCGCGAGGGACTAGCCAATACCGCAACGATATAAGAACCATCTTTAAAGTAATGAAAGGGAGAAAAACAGATACAGATACAGGGCCATCTCTACATGCCTGGAATTGGGATTCGATTTCATTTCTTAAGCCAGGTAATTGGGATCAGCTAGGTAGGCTTTGAACAACAACGACGTAAACCACCTCTTTCCTTCTTTTATTCATTTCCATGAGCAAAAAATACAAGGTTATCAAATGGAATTAGTTTTCGCAACAGAACAGAGATGAACAAAAACAGTGAAATTAAATAAAATTTGATCCCTACCATTTCAGAGAGATAATCCATCTCTATGAACCCCAAAAAACTGTTAAGCAACTCAACTTCCCTGCCCTTTTCTAGCCAGTCTCCTCCTGTATGCCACACAACCATGACAAACTCAAACACAAACTCCACACAGACAAACCCAAACTCAAACCACACAGACAACTAAACACAGAAGCATAACCTGACCGGATATGGACAAAGGAGGAGGAAGATGCTAGAAAGGTGATAAGACTTTATATGTATATATAGGATTTCCCCAACTCCCTTCAACGGCTACAAGAGTTTACCACCTCTACTTCCTCTGGAATGGCTAGATAAAATCCCTGCTCTCACATAACCTGACTGGATATGGACAAAGGAGGAGGAATATGCTAGAAAGATGATAAGGCTTAACATGTATATATAGGGTTTCCCCAGCTCCCTTCAACGGATACAAGAGTTTTACCGCCTCTACTTTCTCTGGAATGGTTACATAAATTCCCTGCTCTCCCTTCAATTGAATCAGCGCCTTTGAAAATAGGTTGAGTTGATGCTTTTTTGGTGTGGGTTTGGCTGATGGTTTTGTTTGTTTGGGTTTTTTTGGTGGTTCTTTCTATTAATGCATGATTTTTTTATTTTCAACCGCACATCTTGCCAATAGAGTTTCAGTTCATGCTTTTATCGTTTTTTATTTTTATTTATTACATTTGGTTAGTCACATTATTATGGATTTTTCGTTAATTCTTTGTGGGCACTTTTATATTTTATTTATTTTTTAAGATATTTGAAATAGGGTGTTGAAAGGCTTAATTACTCTAGAGTTTGCCTACATATCATATTTTGTTTTTTTATTTTTAATTTTATTTCATAGTAATATAAAATTTATTGAATATTACTATTAATTTTTTTATTTTAAATTGTAAAGCAATAGGTATGCGGCACAAATTTCCAAAACCATTTTTTATTCAATATACTAATGGAAATATTTATTTTAAAATTAAAATTAACAACTATGTTACATTATTATTAGCTTAAGGAAACATCCTTCATTAATTAATGATTTACCTTATAATTTTTACTTTGTAATTTATAAAAAGTCATAGTAAGAAATAGCTTTGGATACAATGCTATTAGGTTGACACTTCCCAAGATTGAGTATTAAGTTTTTTTATTTTAAATTGTAAAGCAATAAGTATGTAGGACAAATTTCCAAAACCATTTTTTATTCAAAATGCTAGTTGAAGTATTTATTTTAAAATTAAAATGAGCTAGTTGAAGTATTTATTTTAAAATTAAAATGAACAACTATGTTACATTATTATTAGCTTAAGGAAACATCTTTCAATAATTAATGATTTACGTTATAATTTATAAAAAGTCATAGTAAGAAATATCTTTGGATACAATGCTAGGTTGACACTTTGTGAGATTGAGGCATGATAGATGTCATATCCCTCAATGGAAAATAAATGTATAATTTACTTTACTACAGTAACTTAGTAAACCATGGGCTAGGTAGAAAGCCTAGAAATATTATTTTAATTTTATTTAAAAGTTTATTGTGGCAAGCCATGAAATTGTCCCTAGAGGAAAATTTTCATTAACAAGAATAGTTAGGCAGTTACTCACCTCCCAAAGATAAATTATCTCTGTTAGGAACAGAAAGGGAGGAGACTTTCAAATGAAAAACCTGAGGTTACTGAAAAGGGAGATGAAAAGAGACTAAACGGAGGACCCTCTCAGAGGGAGACATAGGAACATAGAGTTCCTATGCTCATTGGTCAGTGGAATTCCATTTGAAGCCTAAGTGCAACCAGTGGAATTTCATTTGAAGCCAAAGTGCTAAAGCTAATGCCTAGATTGTAGCTAGTTTGGACTAGGTGGTCTTGGGCGAACATGTGAAGGTTTCTGATTTGAAAATTGTTCTAAAAGTGAAAAGGATTGGGAGATAAATATAAGTGATTGCCATTCTCATTGGTCGGGAGGAGTGGTATCTACACATAAATACTTTGTATTGTTGTATTTTTCTTCGGAACAAGGGATATTAATGTCTTTAATAAGCAATGTATATAGAAATAATAAATGAATTTTTCTTAGAGGAATTGTCGTGGTTACCATTATCTTGTTTGAATGAGCTTTATGAGAATTTAGAAGAGTTTGAGGTCCGTGCAAAGTATTATGTAACTAAAGAAATCTTGTGGCTGTAAAATCTTCATGGTAAGAAAACATATTCGTTCTATATATAAAGCTTGACAGTAATTTATGAAGAAGGGTATTAATTCCAGGAAAAATTGGTGAACAATAGCGTAGAAATGTCATGGCTTCCCTACTCAAAAGAGTAAATGAACATACATGAAAACCTGCAATCTTGACAGTAATTTATGACGAAGGAGGTTAATTCCATGAAAAATTGGTTAACAATACCCTAGAACGGTCATGACTTCTGAATGCAAAAAATAAATGAACATACATGAAAACCCATGTGGAAACTCTACATAGGGCCGCCAACTAAATTGCTTTTAGTTGAAATAAATTAATCATAACAGAGCCTAGCATATATGATAAGTGTGACAGATATTTCAATAACCCAAGTCACGGTACAAACAGAAAATCCTTAGCAAAATTATCATTGCCCTGTTAACTCAGAATTGTTACGTGAGTTTATTTTTTTAAAGGAAAAAAAAAATAAAATTAAAAATAAGGCAATGAGGATTACAAATTTCACTCAAGAACATGAATCTAAACCCCAGTTATTAATAAGAAATGAAGAAAAATGGCTTTACTAACAAATAATTTTCTTCCTGTAATTACTAGTTTATTAGTCGCACAAATTTAACTCATATTTTATGGTAAATACATACAATACTTGTTATTTTATGGTAAATAGGGAAAGAGACATACAAATGAAAACAAGTTGAACTTAATTACATGTATTTTATTAGAAAACTAAGCTCATAATAACTATTCAACTAGCTAATTGAAGAGACACGAAACCGAGATTGAAAATTCTATTATTTAATTGTTATACCCAACCTTTATTTAAGCACTCGCATTGAATGAATATATATATATCTATATATGTATGTTACTGTAAAAGGACTCTATGATATTGCCCTCAACCCAAATTTTGCAGAGCCACTATACGAAAATTGTTAATAAGCTTGGACTTCTTTTTTCAAAAGAAACTTTCATACAGATCTTGTATTCCACCGAAAAAATGTCTGAAACAAAATAAAAAATAAGAAAAAGGACGAGAAACGATATAGAAACGGACGCCATTAAAATTTATCCTCTCGTAACCCTAGGATTTAGGTAAACACAACTCAAAATCCCTGGCTCCATAACTCTATGGCCATTGGCTATAAATATCTGAAGGAAAACACTACTTTACATTTCGGTACGAAGAAGAGTCGAGTGCCAAAACCTGGGTTCAGCTTGGGGTTGCAAACTCCACAAATTTGAAAACATTCTGGTACGGAATCAATCATTATAAGGAGAAGAATAACGCATGACACAATTAGGAGGCGGCATCAAACCTGCATTAGTAAATAGAGGAAGGGTTAAGCAAACTATACAAATGTTGGAAAATAAATGTGATTAAAAAGGAATTTTCCAAATAATTCCATTAGTTAGCGAGAAGAATTACTAACACATTCTATGAATGGTTTGAAGAAGTAATCAAGTATAGTATGTAAGCTTACCGCTACCAAACATTGGAGTAGACACGTTGTTTGGTTCGCCTTCAAAGAGGGTTGGTGTAATATCGCTAATAAAGAGACAATCGAGCCAAGCAAATAAAATATCAGTTCAACTTCCCACAAATTTGTAAGAAGAATCCTACCAAGAACAGCATGGAAACAAACAGTTGCAAAGCAAGCTCCCTTGAATGCATAATTTTCAAATGGCCTGAGTAGTGGCGAAGTGAGAGAGAGATGTAGTTACCATTATAACTCCTCTTTCCCACTGAATCATCTAATTCCAAGCGATAGGTTGTTGATCATCAGATTAGCTAATTTGTAGTACTGCTCACAATTAATTAAGAATATATTCCACATTGCGAGCCATAAAAATGAAATCTCACTTGCAGAATGGAAACGAAAGCAAAGAATCCAGAATGGAGTGTAGTTGTTGGACACCTAATCCTCAATGGGTTAGTGTGGAAGCCGAATGGACAAAAGGAGTCCAACAGACCTTGGGATGTGAATCCCAACGGTCACCACATGTACTATAAATGTATATCTCTTGTTAATAAAAATTGAACTCACATGATTTATCTTTCCTATTGTTCTTGCTCCCATGTGTGTTTAACATGGTATCAAAGCGGGCGATTGCTGGTCCTGCTCCAATTTGAGCCACTTGTTTTGTGGTATCTATATATATGTCAGTTCTGCGTTACCTGACATATCAGCCTTTGTAACTCCTGATCTGCTCCATTGCTCTCTCTATTTCTAACTGCCATACCTACGTTCTGTCTGCCACCCCTGCACTGCCTTGACATATTCTATTTTCTGAGCCTTGTTCATTTGAACACGCTCAGACTCCATAAATGTTTCATATTCTCTGACTTCTGACTCCTGACATTGTATGACACCATTCCATTGAAGGTTGGATTGAACGTTCTATTGAGCGTTGGATTGAACGCTGGAGTGAACGCTGGTTTTGTCGACACTTGAAGCGCTCTTGGCATATATCAGAGCTAGGTCTCAGAGCTTCTGAAATGTTGGAATAGAGTGGAGAAATGCTGTATTTAAATTGTTATTATTTCTCCTTTTCAATTACCATCACGAGAGGGCCTTCAATTACCATCACGACATGGCAATGTCGTATCTATTTCATGAAGAACAATTACAACCATGAAACTTTGTGGCCTAAAATACGTGCTACCCTGGTCAATATTTTTCATTGCTTCTTGGTTTTTGTCAAACAAAGGCAGCTAATAAATATTTGCCTGGTTCGATGGAATTTTCGCCTGACGAACTATGGGACTGCGAAAACTTGCAGTTTCTGTCTGTGGGTAGTAATTTGTTCTATGGTTTTCTGCCTTCAGGGCGAAAACTTGAAGTTTCTGTCTGTGGGTAGTAATTTGTTCTATGGTTTTCTGCCTTCAGGGATTCTCAGTTTGAGAAATCTCGAATTCTTGTCTGTATATGATAATTTTTTTACTGGGTGCCTTCTTCCTGATATTTTACATCTTTCCAGCTTGAAATACTTTGAAGTTTCTCAGAATAAGCTTTCCGGTGACGAGGTGCAGAAAGTATGTCTCTGCAAATAATTTAACAGGCAGTATTCCTGCTAGTATTAGCTCATGCAGAAATCTTGATGTTGTTGATTTGAGCATTAAAGGGTTTAGTGGCAACATTCCTCCTGCAATAGGGAGCTTGGCCAAACTATCTGTACTCGGACTTGGGGGAATTGCTATAGAGGGTAAAATTACTTCTAAGGTTAGAAATATTAAGCTTCTTCAGGTACTTGCATTATCTGCAATTGACGGGTGTTATTCCTGTTAGGATATT
The DNA here is from genome assembly GCA_000404065.3 of Pinus taeda. NCBI lineage: Eukaryota > Viridiplantae > Streptophyta > Pinopsida > Pinales > Pinaceae > Pinus > Pinus taeda. The sequence continues at coordinate 14,875 of APFE030682728.1, forward strand.
TCGACACATAGGAATAGTTAAGTTCAACTTGGTCTAGTATAGAGTTAGGTAAAGTGTGTTTCTTTACCGTTGTACATTTTGTAACTTACAATCCATGCCTTTCTCACTGCTAGACAATAGGGCATGCCAACACTGATGTTACTTCTATCCCAGGTTGTGAACCCTTCCACTGAGAGCCCAAGAAAACTTGATGTGCAAAACTGTGAGCACCTTGCTTATCTGAAACGATCCACTAGTTTAAATAGTGTTGTCCCCAGACAACATGAAAGAGACAAAAGACGGGGTCAGCAAATAGTGCCATTCTATCCGCTGGAGATGCCTCCTGGTAGACCTATTGTCAGACATTGAGGTACTGATTGAGAATAGGCCGAGATGCATGTTCATATGCATGTGCTACTATGAAACCCTTGAAATTGCAATGTTGACTTGGCTTATATATCTGCATTGTTCCACATAAGATTATGAGATTATTTCTCTGGGAATCTGTAATCCCACAATTGTAGTTGTTCCACATGTTATCATGAATGGTTACAGTGGCTATTGAACTTGACTATTCTTTTCCACTGGTCGAGAAAGTGAAGGAGTATTTGAAGGATTCAAGCAAGTTTGCAGTTGCTACTGCCCCAGTGTGGATTTGTATTTAAAATTCATTATAGTACATTAATTCCTTGCTTCAACTACTGCATAAAGAGTTTGGTGGGCTGATTATAGTATTTTATGAAGAAAAGTTTTGTCGGTTGTTTTGTCAGAACATAATGCTGGTCATGAGTAAACTCTTATTTTCATGTAATGGATTGTAATCGGTGCTTGCTGGTTGAACTCTGATCATTTGCTGCACATGTATAACGGATATTGTTGTGTACTATGAGTAGGTATTACTTTTCTACACTGAATAGTAGTTGTAAGGTGTAAATCTGACATTGAAGAAAAAATGGCTAGAATCAGTGAAGTATTAGAGTTCCTCAAAACTCTAATGTCGTCTACTACTCATGATACATTAAAAGTCAGCAAAGTTTCACTCACAGATATTCAGGTCTGTCTACAAAATGCAAAGGAAAAGATTGATTTTTTGCAGCTTGAATCACAGCTACAACAAGAAGAGCTACATCAAAATAGACATCATTCTGAAC
>APFE030682731.1:3489-17338 GCA_000404065.3 Pinus taeda
GAAGTATTATTTCCACTGCATATTTGTGTATATGGTTATCTCTGTATTTTGTTGCGTTCCTGTTTAAATCCGGATCACTCTCATTCGTCAATCCAATAATTGGATCTAATGTTGCAATTTAGGGGTGAGAAATGCATCCTCCTTCGTTGATTCCATCTCTTCCAACTTTTGATTAATGGTTGGGATGTCTTATAATAGTGGTGTTTGTTTTTTATTCTTTCATGGTTGTCCAACGCAAATTTTTTTGGATTTTCTTGGTTTGTGCCTTCCTGTATTTATCCTTCCTCTTCAAGGTCTTCTAGAATTTCTAACCTATTCCCCTTCTTCTACTTGATTTTGTTGGTCTTCTATTTTATTCGTAATTCCTTGCAACAATTGCCATATTCATGCACAATTTACACTTGAAAGGTAATTAATCATAATCCATTTCTTGAATGAAAGAATGATTATTTAAATATAAGAGAATGATTGAGGGTAAACCTTTACCTAGATCGACTTCATCATATATTCAAGCATAGGAAAACATGCCTTCATGAGGCTCAACATGATCAATGTATTTTATATTTGAAGGCTTCATCATTCCAACAATGTAAAAGAAGGAAAGGGAGCATAACCTAGACAAGAAATGTTAAAGGTCCATCATTCTTTGGATTAAAATATAGACTCCATTAATTTGAGTATAAACCCTAGGTGCCCATAAAGTAGGAATTCACAGAAAATAGGATATTTATTTGCCTTGTGTTCAAAAAGGAAGGTGAAGAAACCCTAGCCACAGGAAGTGGTTGAGAGCTGGTCTCAGATGAAAAACCTCTAATTTTTATCAATCTAATAGGTAAGCAATTTCAGGGATGGCTAGATGCCTATAAATTATCCTACCAACCCCCTCTTTGCTAGATTGCAAGTCATTGATCAAGATTGGGCCACATGGAATGTGATCTTTGGCATTTCATCCAAATTCTTGACAGACATAGAGGTGTTGGTCCTAGGGGTGCACAAACTGCTAGTTATCAGTGTATTGAAGGATGTAATGTTAAGTGTAGGAGGAGGAGGGGAAACTGCAAGCTCTCTAGACCCTAAGGCCATTAGAGGTTGGAGAAAGCAACTATGGTTTAGTTAATGAAAAATAGAGATGTGCACACTTGTGGTTAATAATTATGTTTATTATAATATATAGTGATTATTTATAGTTCTATATTTTATATTGACTAAACATTATAATTAATCCAATTTGCCTATTTATTTTGGAATAGGCCTTCCAAAATTTTAATTTAATTATAAATTATCACCACCCATGAGAAGTAGACTAGTTGGATTGAGTGGGGTTTAGTCCCCACCAAGACTCACGTTCAAACCTCATGGGGAGGGGTTGAGAATGGAAGTCACTTTTGGGGCTTAAACATGCGGGCTTCACTCAATGAACCTCTAACATAGCACGTGCATTCATGACATACTAAAAAATATCCTTAATTTGACTACATATTGGAAAATACCTCTAAAAATCACATTATTTAACCCCCTCCTCTAACATAGCATGTGCATTCATGACATACTAAACAATACCCTTAATTTTACTACATATTTGAAAATAACTATAAAATTCACTTTATTTAACCCTCTACCAATACAAACCCAATACACCTTCTCAATTTAAAAAACCCCTACTTTCACTAGATATTGTAGGTATCCATTTTTTCATTAACATTTTTTCTACCCCTTTATATTTTTTCATTAACTTTGAGCTCTATTTTTTATACTACCAATATAAAAACCCTTTACCCCTTATTATATGTTGAATATATTATGTCATCTTTTCCTCGATATATATCCCTAATATAATTTCATGTGTTATGGTATTGCTCCCCAATGGTGGTTGGAAGTAAGGAAAAAAACAAAGGAAAATACCAAAATAGAAAATAATATAACTAATAGACACATATTTTTTAATTGTTTTATCCTTAAAACTATTGATCTTTGAATTTTTTTTATAACATTATATACAATAAATTCTACAAGGTAGTTTAATCTTGACCACTCAAGTTATAAATTATGTTACCAGGTAAATCATACAAAGTGATTACTATAATCTTGCTATAATTTCCGTGGGCATTAACCACTAGTAAACTTACACTTTTACTTTTTTACTCATTAACGTGCTTAGGAACACATAAATAATGGTGGGAAGTAATTCGAGTAAGTATATTTATTTACATCTTATCCCTATCCATTTTTTATGCAAATACTTGTAAAAAATATTGCCATTGCATCCATAAATTATGGTATAAAATTTGTGAGATATTTATCAACATGACAATTTATTATGAAAATGTTGCAATAAGACTGGGTCTAATTAAATGGTTTAAATATAACTTTTTGATTATATATATATATATATATATAATATATATATATATATACACACACACGTTTGTCCATCAGATTGAGATTTTAAGTGTTGATGTTTAAAATCTCATCTCAATGAAATTAATTCTAATCACATAAGCCTCAATTCAGAAACAACTATTTATTTTTCAAAGTCAAACATTATAACTTGCATTATTGAATGCTAAACTAAGAATGGTCAATAGACAAATCTATTACTATAACCTTACTTTGGCAAAGACTAATAATATGTGTTGTATATATATTACTTCTTTCTACTTGCACAATATTACTAAATAATATGTATGAGATAGTATTAATACATCCAATTATTATAATGGTGTCAATACCTAATTTACAATAGATAACTATTTGCCGAAACTTATTTTATATATATATAATCAACAAATAATTATTTTTAACAAAATGTATTTAATCTTATTAAATTTAACTATTTATTATATTTTTTTTTGAACTTTTCAACAAAGCTCACATCTCACATTTGTTTTATATAATAATTAATTTAATATAAATATATGATATTATTATATTTATTATTATTTATTATTATTATTATTATTATTATTATATGAATTTATATATTATATATATATATATATATATATATAATATATATATATATATATATATATATAGATAGATAGATAGATAGATATAATAAAAAAGTTCATCCTTTTTATAAACGTTATTGATAATTTTTTTGTTTTAATTATCTTTTTGATAAATAAAACTATTTATTTATATATTTAACCATATTATATTTCACTATTTATTATATATTGTTTTAACTTTTTTTCAGTAAGGATAACAATCAAGGAGACATGTGGCAGGTTAGAGTATGGAGCCAGGTGGGCCTCCATGCGTGGCACACTCAACTTAATGGCTGTTGGGAGTCGAGATCTTCCACGAATGTTACTTAAAGCAGGAAGGAGGCAGCAAGGTGGTCATTTGCAACACGTGGGCGATGAGGAGGGAGTGTTGGGTGAGGGAGAGCAACGAGGTATTGGTGTCCTGGCTCAGATGGAGGCTTGGGGAGATGGTGTAGGATGAGTTCAAGATTGAAGGGTATGCGGGGGACTGGAACTGGCAAGCTCTTTGGTCGTGGGATCTGGGAGAGCACATGACAAAATACAACAATGGGAATTGTAGTACTAGGGCTGGTGTGAGTGGGTGGTGGGCTCTTGCTTCCCTTGCCTCACTCTGGGTATTATTCTAGCAAGGAATTTATCCTCTGGAGCAACAGTTAGGCGGAGAATGTGTGGCATGTCTTTTCTCTAGAAGTGGTTGGTCTACCTTCTTGACCTACAATGCACCATTCGCTCGCGGGCAGACATTGGGGAGGTGCACGGGAATTGCACTGTGCTGAGAACTTCAATGCAGGGGATGTAAGCCGTGTTTTTTTGTGTTTGGTTCATATTTGATTGGTGTGGTGGGTTGCTCAGGGAAACCATGTTGATGTAACAAGCGGAGGAGGAGCCGACTGCATGCCACGGCAGCGCGGTCGTGCCCACAGAGGAGGAGTCGGTCATTGTATGGAGAATTGTCTGCCACAATACATACCTAGCTCGAGCTTGGAGTCGATCGAGAGATTCCACTCTAATGCAGAGGCAACCATATCCCCAAATCACTCTCAAGGCCACATAGAGGCCCCTACTACCTTGGACTCCATAGCATCTCAACTCAACACTCTCCATCTGAGCATGGAAACTCTGAGGGGGTAGTGCTACAACGATCAGAATGAATTGGTGGCCTACATCAACAACCTCCAACACATGTAGAATGAACTCTTGGACTCTCTAGTTCACCTTCGGCAGCAGCTTCAATGAACAAATGACCACCTTCGTGTTGGGGACCCAGGTAGAGCATATCAACTACCACACACATGAGAGGGTAGTTCTCTTTGTAGCTCCACCACCGTTTCCCCCCAACCCTCCTCTGTAATGTGTAATTCTAGTTGTGCTACTTTTATTTTGGAAATAACCAAAAACACGGGTTGTCTTGGATTCCTCATAGGCTCAATCTTGTTCAGAGAAGCTCTCTTGTTAGATATTAACCCTGTTATTTTGCATGGTGTGGCAGCAATGATGTGGTATTCAAAACTATACTTGAAATATTATTCAAAAATTTAATGTCCATGCGTTTTCACACTCAGTTTTAGACACTAGCGACATCTTTCTGTGTTTTAAATAGGAAATAACAGTTTTTTCCAGGTGGACAACCCTTTGTAATTGCCATTACAAATGACCTCAAAGCTCACTGGCTCTTGAGAACGATCAGGTACTATAATGATGTTACCACCAAAGTTATGTACGCATTGTCATGATATTATCACCAAGTTTACCAAAGTTATGTACGCATTGTCATGATATTATCACCAAGTTTTTGTACGCTCTGATTTGAGAATTTACCAAAGTTATGTACGCATTGTCATGATATTATCACCAAGTTTTTGTACGCTCTTCTTTGAGAATCTGCAGCAATCCAGCTTCTTCACAATGAAGCTAACCTCAACATTGGAATCATTATTCACCATGGTTATTAATATTCCATTTTAGTAATTGTTATTGATATCTTGATATTTCTCAATACTTATTAATTGTTGTTGAACTTCAAAATATTGAAATGGTTGAATAATTAATGGTGAAAAAAATTGTGGTGTTAATAACATACAAAATTCTATAATTATTTTAATTTTTGAACATATATGTATTAATTTTAAATATAATTGGTTATAATATATAAAATTATTATTTTGAATAAATTAAAAATTATTCTATGAAATTAATTATAAATTTAATAAATTATGATATTTTAATATCATAATTTAACTTAAATTTTATCAAATAATTAAACGATGCTTTTATTAAGGTTAACAACATTACCCCCAAAAAAATCATTCACAATATACTTCTAAATTCAAGTATGGTAGTCACTTTCAAATGGCGGCCAGTCAAGTCCATGGACTTGTTTCATTTGATTTTTTTAAATAACATTGATTTCAAATGAAGTACTGCCATTTAGTTTTATGGAAAAACATTTTGCTTTCGGTAATAATATAAAACAAGGCCGCATAGCTATCATTCCTTGCCGCTTAGTTTAATTATTGAATTTTGAAAGACATGAACTAACTCCCACATTTGAACAAAGGCTATAGAGTAGCTGCTCTAGATTAGTTTAAATATAGTTAAATTAGAGTAAAAAACAATAAAAACAAACAATTGTATATTAATAAAAATTACAATTAAAATAGCAAGATAATTCATGATTGCATTATTTTTTTGTTAGGCAAAGATAATAAGAACTTTGTTTGTAGATGTTTTTCTTTATAAACTTTAATATCATACTTGTTCATTTTAGTCTATTATTTGTATAGATTTATATGGAAAATTTATATCTTTTTGACAAAAGGTAAAACTGCCTTCTAGAAACGCTCTCATGGGAAAAGATGGATGTGTAGTGTTAGATTAAAATATAGTTAAATTAACCTAGTTTAAATATAGTTAAATTAAAATATATGTTAAGAGAGTGGTGAAAAATTGAGTCTACCTAGCCAAATGTGAGACAAATATCACCTACTTTGTGAGTAAGGGAGCTTGAAGTACTCCAACAAGTACATGGTTTTGAATCAACCTTTCCAACTTCAAGTGAATGTGTATAAATGTCTTTATTATATTAAAGAATTGTATAAATGTTGATTAGATAGTGGTTAAATAAATTTTAAATGTCAAATAGTTGAATGCATTGGATCTGGGGGATCGAATTTTTGGCCTGCAACTTGAGCTAGGGTTAGAGTTGGCCCTAGGGTTTTGACTTAGGGTTCCATGGCGGGACGCGCAGGGGGGAGCGCTGCTACCTCCTACAGTCAGGTAGTCACAGAGGGAGGTAAGGACGCAGGAGGGAAGCATTTCAAAAAACCGTTGGAAAAGGTTTCAGAAGTAAGAGGCAAGGGAACATTTGGAAGAAACGTACTTCAGGATCAGGAAGGGAATCAACAGGAAACAAGTAAAGAGAAGGAGAATGGAGGCAGCAGCCAAAAAACGACTTCCATAAGGACTACGAGAGTCTGTAAACCCAAGTCGAGCATTATCCCCCAGGTCATATTGAGTGATCCAGCGATACAAGCGCACAAGGACCATATGACATAACATGTGATCATATGTAAGTTCATGGGGTTATGGCCGACGAAAAGGGTGTTACATGTCTGGATAAGGATCCATTGGAAGCCAAAGGGAGAAATACATTTACATCTGGGTTCTAAGGGCTTCTTCATGGTGGTTTTCACAAGCCTAGAGGACAAAGACAGAGTGTTCGAAGGGGGGCCTTATTTCTATGCTGCAGCAGGACTCTACATGCGGCCATGGATGATGAAATTTGTCCTGGAATGTGAAACATTCACATTGGTTCCTGTTTGGATTAGGCTATACTCCCTTCCTCTGGATTATTGGCTACCAAAATCTTTGAAAACCATAGGCAACAATCTGGGGCATTTCCTAAAGATCTCAGAGGCAACCCTGAAAGGAAAATATACCTTCTTTGCTCGAATATGTGTGGAAATGGACCTATCTGGAGCCCTTCCAGAAGTGATAATTTTAGAGGTGTATGATGAAGGATGGGTGTAGACTGTCGACTATGAGCACATACTATTTAGGTGTGGCAAATGTCATGAACATGGCCATCTATTCAGAGACTGCCCAACAAACAATATGGAAGGCAATGGGAAAACTACTTTGGATAGAGATCACGAGGGTTTCACCAAGGTTGGGGGTAAAGGGAAAGAGGGTAAACATCCACACAGGAGGATTAGTGAGGACAGACACAAAAGACACAACAATTTCAAAATCCTAGACGAAGCAGAGGAGAACATGGAGACAGTCCAAGACATGGAGAACGTAACTAAGGAGCAGGATAAGGTAGCTGAAATGGAGAATATCACAATAAACAAACAGCAAAAGGATGATCTACCAAGCTGCATGGAGATCAGTAGGGACCATGAGATGACTCTGAGTGAGGCAGGAACGAAGGACCATGAACTACACAAGATTCTAGACAGGGAAAATCTAGATCTAGAGAAATTTCTGGAACAAGGAAATAACATGGGAGTGGACTCCCTGCCAAAAGAAGATTATGATAGAGTACAACAAATCTTTCTATGGAGGTCACAATCGAAGGGAACTGGTGTCAAAAGAAACCATGAAAGAAAAGAGCCAAGCAGGGTCAAAATGATGGAGAATTCACAGGCACAATCTCCAAAGAACATAGGAAGGAAAATAGGAAGAAAAAGACAGAATGAGCTTCTAAACGAATGTGGAAAACTATTGATTAACTCAAGTAAGATGAAAGATCTCACTAGTTATTCCTTTAATAACCTTTCTTAATGAAGCTCACAACCTAGAATATTAGAGGTATAGGGAGTAGAAGGAAACAAAGGAATCTAAGTAACAAAATGAAAGAAGAAAAACCAAATATGGTTTTCATTTAGGAGACAAAATGTTCGATGAATAAAATAAGATAAATTCATAATAAGTGGTTAATCAAGTATGAGTATCTAGAGGTTAAGGCAAATAACTTGGCGGGGGGGATTCTCATGTTGTGGGATCCACAGAAATTTGGAATCCTGGATGTTGAAGCATCTAGGAACTATCTGTCTTTGGTGTGTCAACCTGTAGGTGATAAGGAGATATATATGATCACAAATGTTTATGGACCTCAAAATTAAGTAGATAAACTCAAGCTTCTCACCTCCCTGGAAGATCTAAGAGCAAGACATCCCAATATGCCGTGGATCATTGCAGGAGATTTCAATATGATAAGATCTCTTTCAGAGAAAAAAGGAGGCACTAGACAGCTAGGCAGAGACTTCATAGCCTTCCAGGACTTCATTATGAACATGGGACTAGTGGACACTGAAATAATAAATGGAACCTTCACATGGAATAATAAAAGGGGAGGGGCTTCTCAGGTGGCTTCCAAACTTGATAGATTTATTGTTTCAGAGGATCTTCTCCTCACAAGACTCGCCATGACAACTTCCATTTTTCCCTTTGGAGGTTCGAATCACTGGCCAATACAGTTGGAAGCTACCTTTATGGGCACTCCGAGAAACAGACCTTTCAGGTTCGAAAATGCCTGGCTCTCACACGCTAAATTCACTAGTAACATTGATAAATGGTGGAGAGAGGAGTTGAACATTCAGGGCACTAAAATGTTCATGCTCCAGTAGAAAATTAAACATATTAAATCCAAACTTAAATCTTGGAACAAAAAGGTATTTGGCGATATCTTCAAGGCCAAAAGAGAAACTGAGCAGAAGCTTCAGGAAATCAATCAGATCAACATCACAGAGGGCTTCACCGAAGAGAGGCAAAAAATAAATGACTCTTTGCAGGAAGAATGGGAGGATTGATGCCTACAAGAGGAAATTTTCTGGAGGCAGAAATCTAGGATTCAATGGATTAAAGAGGGAAAAAGAAATACAAAGTTCTTTCATAAATCCACTATGGCCCACACGGCACACAACAGAATCACAAAGATCAAAGATTCTCAAGGCATTGAGCTTGTCTCTCACAATGATATGGAATTGATCCTTGTACAACACTTCTTCAATATTGCAAAGGAGCCAATGGAAGATAGATCCAGGTTTATTGATCATTTCACCCAGTATATCCCTAAGATAGTTACCAGAGAGGACAACCACAATCTTAACAGGCCAGTTTCGGAAGAGGAAGTCAGTGAGGTGATTAGTGAAATGCAAAGTGGAAAATCACCAAGCCTAGATGGATTCAATGTATACTTCTTCAAAGCCTATTGGGAAACAATCAAACAGGATATCCTCGAGGTTGTGGAAGACTCGAGAAAATCCAAAAAGGTTCTGAAGGCTCTTAATGCTTCCTTCATAGCTTTAATCCCTAAGCAGGAAAATGCCATGACTCCAGATGGTTTTCGACCCATAGCCTTATGTAATGTGGTGTATAAAATCATTTCCAAAGTGATAGCCAATAGACTCAAGCCCCTTCTACCTTCTCTAATCTCGGAAGAGAAAACAGGCTATGTGGAAGGAAGACAAATTCTCAACAATATCATCCAAGCGCATGAGGTGGTACACTCTCTCAAAAGCAACAAACAAGTGGGTATGATCATTCAGTTGGACCTAGTGAAAGCCTATGACAAACTAAGCTGGTCTTATATAAGAGCAATTCTAAACACCTATGGCTTTGACCATAATTGGATAAGATGGGTCATGGCACTAGTTACCACGACCAGTTTTTCCATACTACTTAATGGAGCTCCATCAAGAACCTTCACACCCTCCATAGGACTCAGACAAGGTGATCTACTCTCATATTTCCTCTTCGTCCTCGTGATGGAAGGGCTTGGTAAGGCAATCAAAATGGCAAATGTTGAATTTCGAATCCGGGGTATCAAGCTCACCTTGGATGGAGCGGAAAACACCCATCAACAATTTGTGGATGATACAATGTTGTAGGGAATACCCATAATAAGGGAAGCCAGAGCAATCAAAAACATCTTAGACGACTTTGCTATGGCAGCAGGTACTGACATAAGCCTCAACAAGTCCAAAGTATTTTTCTTTAACACTAATATTTCTATTCAGAGAAATATTACCAGAATTCTTGGTTTTCAAAGGGAACAATTACCGTCCAAATATCTTGGCATTCCTCTTACTGAAAAACCTCTAAGCAAGAAGGTATGGGAACCAACATTAAATAAACTTCAGGACAAGGTCAGAAAATGGACATGCAGGTCTTTAAATTTAGCAGGGCACCTTGTGCTCACACAGGCGGTCTTGTAGGCCATTCCCATTTTCATGTTTTCAACTCTCCCTGCTCCTTAAGGTATTAAGTAGCAGATAAGGAGCATACAAAGGGAATTTTTGTGGGGCAGAGGGGAAGAGAAAAAGAAGTGGGCTTTAGTGGCATGGGACAAGCTCTGCAAGCCCAAAAGCCATGGTGGCTTGGGGCTGCATGATCCAGAGACTCTCAGCAAAGTTGCGGGAGCTAAGCTTTGGTGGAGATGGATCAAGGAGTCGAATGCCCCCTGGGCTAAGCTTTGGAAAAAAAAGTATGCCAAGTATTGGTAGGAAAAGGATCATATTAGAATGTCAGGACAAATCAGGGGCTCCCACATTTGGAACCTTGCCTGGGAGAATAAAAGCATTGTTCAACAACATTGTTTCTGGGAAATCTGAGCAGGGGACCTCGCTTGATTTTGGGAGGACAGCTGGCAGCAGGAACCCAACCTATATAGGGATGACTTGGCAGCTCTGAAGAGTGACATAGATAGCAAAGGTTTGTTTTTGGTAAAAGATTTCTGGGACCAAGGAAGGAATAATGAAAAATGGAGGAAATGGAAGGATCTAAGTTACAGTAATGAGAGTCCTCTGAAGGCCAAGGCAGATGCTCTCAACCAGGACTTAGAGCATAGAAGGATTTTGGTTCCTCCTCACCTAGCCAATTAAGATGGGGAAAGAACAATGAAGGTAACTTTAAGCTCAAAGAGGCAAAATAGGAAGTCACAGGATTTAACTTTGTAAATATTAATCAAGTCTGGAAGAAGCTTTGGTAAAGCCCCCACTAGATGAAAATAAAGTTATTCATCTAGCTAGTGCATCAAAGGAAGATCTTAACTTGGGAGAATCTCCTAAAGATTGGCCCTTCCAAATGTCACCTCTGTGGCTCAGATGAGGAAACGATTGAACACCTTCTCAACCTCTACCCTTTGACATCTAGGGTGTGGGATTGGGTGGCCTCAATATTTAGACAAACCGATAGGGACAGTCTCAACATATCCAACACTTTGAAAAACTGGAGGAAGAACTTCTCAGGGAATGAGATTATTAACAAAGCCTGGATTCTGGTTCCAGGCTTTGTCATTTGGAATGTTTGGAAAGAGCACAATAGGCGAATCTTCAAAGACAAAACAAGCGAGCCCCAACACATAATTGATCAAATTCTAAGGCAGCTTAAAGACACAGTAAGAAGCTTATTGAGGACACTTCCTAAGGATCCTCCTCTGCCTCAAGAGGAGAATATTATATTTCATTTGGGGCTCCAGTCCATAAGTCCTCAAGGAATAATAAAGGAAGTGAGCTTAACAATTACAAGGGCCAGCATTTGGAAGCCCCCTCCTTATGGTTTCTTCAAGGTTAACATTGATGGAGCCTCTAAGGGCAACCCAGGTTTAGCTAGCTTTGGGGGTGCCATAAGAGATTATCAGGGGCAAATAAAGAAAATCTTCCATGGTCACTTGGGGAAGGTCACTAATAACATGGCTAAGCTCCTGGCATTAGAGCAATGCTTGGAAATCCTGGTGGAGTCACATTCACATAATGTTGTAATTGAAGCAAATTCGGAATTGATCATTAGAGCGGCTAAGAAAATATGCAATGGAACTTCTCCATATAAAGTGTCGAGGCATTGGAATCTCCTGCAGGTCTTTCACCATATCCACTCCCACCTGCAAACCCTTAAAATTGTCAGATTTTCCATGTGAAAAGGAAAGCAAACATGTTAGCGGATCAGTTAGTGAATGAAGGAGTGACCAACAGGGATAGGGATTCTCAATTTGCTTGGGATTCATTACCTACAAGAAAACTGCGAGAGGATTGTCTCTATCTAGCCACCAAAGATATGGAACCATGGATGAACATGACAGATCAAAGGGATTCAGGATATAGGCGGGAGGATGGTGAACCCTAAAACGTCTAGCCATTTTTGGGTTTGGCTACTTTCCAAAGCTCTTATTACTTTTGGTCGGATGGTGAATGTACTAACTCAAGTAGAACCAGAGATTTGGCTGCCAGTTTTCATCTTGCTTAAAGGATGCTTGACGGAGAATCTAGGCGGAAGGCTCAGAAATTGCCAGCGGGACTGGTTTGTAGGTCATCACTTGGCGACAGAGTATAATTATTTTTTCGTGGAAAAATGGATCCAAAACCACAAGTAGTATATCAGGCAAGGTCCAAATGGTTTTCGGTTTTTGGAGTTGGTCCCCGATTCCACTCAGCGTGTGACACGTGGCGGCAAGAGGTGAGAGAAAACCACCCTCATCGGATGGTTAACCCTCGCACTTCTCGTCCGCCCGATATCCACGAAGGTCGTTGGATCTAAGTTAAATTTTCAACGGTGGTGATTGTTCGTGCAAATTTCTCAAATGTTTCGGACCCGAAAAAGTTTAGAGGACTAAGCTTATAGCTTTCGTCGAGTCCGTAAGTCAGTTTTTTGGGTGGTGTCTTGTGGGTTCTCTTGTGGACCCTCGGTGGGATACTAGTAGCTTTTTGTGGGCCTCAGTTAGGTTGAATCATCTTCCAAGGAGTGCACTATTTCTTTTGTCTTCTCTTGGGTTTGGGTGAGTGGTTAGGTTTCTACCTGCCCCACTGATTGTGGAACTCTCACATAGCGGATGCGGCCTCATATAAATTATGTATTATTGTCTAGCTTAATAGGAGGTCCTACTCTTACTTGATAAAAAAAAAGAATGCATTGGATCTAAAAACTATTCTATAATGTTAATCCACATTATACATTAATGAAGACTAGGTCATGATGTACTAGATTATAATGCAAATCAATAGAATAAGGCTCTCCTTTCAAATTCTAGTTTATGGTTATGAGATATTTAATTTTTTTGTTTACTTATTCTATTAAATGACTATCCTTCGATTGGATAAGTTATTGCACCTATTGGTTAGAATGATATTATTAGAGATAATGGTTATCAATTAAATCTTTATGTCGTGATTTTGGTATGGTTATCAATGGTCTATAATATTGATTGTTTTCTAAGGATGAGTGTTAGGATGGACATTGTGTTGGAAATAATACTGAGAGGGGGGGGTGAATCAGTATTATCAAGTCAATTATTCCTTTTTCAAAAATGAATGATATACACTACTTCAGTTAATTAAACCCGCATATATACGCAACTATTCAGAAGGAAACCCGCGTATACAAAGCAAACTTTTAAGTTACTTTATCTTTCTACTCATGATTGTTAATCTGTGTTTCAGAATCAAATAACCAGTAACGAGAAACAGTAAAAAAGAGCAGAAAGATAATCACACACAAGAACACAAGATATAGGGTGGAAACCCAATGTGGGTGAAAACCACCTGCTGCAATTCGTCTCTATCTTCTTTTTAAATTAGAAACTTTTTTTACAATGTACTGGTGCAGTCCTTTACCAATACACAGGCTGCAACCTGTAGAGAGCTACAACCCTCTCTCGTTCTCTAGCTTCTCCTGGAAGGGAGAAACAACCCCCTTTAGCTCTTGTACTAGCCAAGATTCTAGTATGTAGGTGTTGGCCTACAGAAGGCTACAACCTCCTCTTTCTTCCAGGGACCACGTTTCATAAATTTTCAGACTGGATCCATGAACATCAATCAATCATCAACCATTCTCCTTTTTACCAATTAGATCTGAATCAAGTA
>APFE030682736.1:0-15881 GCA_000404065.3 Pinus taeda
AAGCCTGAAAACCAATCACTGGTTGGCAGTCTTATACAGAAAATACAAGGCGAAAATCAGGAACTCTTGACGCCCTATATTTTCAAAAAAAAAAATCCCTCTTTCTCATTTTCATTCCACTCCACTTCATTTCATTCCACTCCATTTCATTCATTTCACTTCATTCCACCAATAAAAGTTTTTATGACCATTTTCATTCATTCAGTCATCATTCATCCATCTCATTTAGTCATATGATCATTCAGTCAGTTTCAGCAGCTGAATCCAGTTTCCGCAGCTGCAAACTGATTCCGCAGCTAGTTGTGTTTTCGCAGCTAGCACCCTGTCATTCAACATTGGCAGTTAGATAATAGCAAAAAAAATAATAAAAATCAAATGCAGGTATGACCGAGGACATATTATGAAGACATGGGGCACCTAAAGGCATCAACAAGGGGCAACTGATTAAAGGTTAATGGACAACAAGTGGCAAAAATTCCAAGGTATGAGTAGAAATTTATTTCAAATGGCATTCAAAGCACATTTTTGCATAGTTGTTAAACCATAAGCTCCACTATATGCAATGATTGACGTGATAGCCTCCATAACCATTCCACGACATTCCTCCACGAACCATGCATTTATTTCTCCAACGGCCTCATGATTAATCCTCGGATTTAACTCATGTTTGGATGCATTTTCACACTCCACCTGTAATTATGGGACGTGGCCGATTTGATTACGGCTCTCCACCACCGCATAAATTCCGTAGCCATTTCATGAATGTGTTTGTGTCTACTCCACAGCCGTCCATTTTAAAAATTATGTCGGGTTCACTTCACTCCCCTACTATTTTATTGAAGCCACGGCTACATTACCACCTCGTTCACATAAGTCTCCTCTCCATTCCGTGAATTCACCTCGGTTGCCTGTCCTCTGTTTTCTGCTTACAGTCACTGGTTTTCTCCACAAACCCTGTTCACTCCCGCTAATCCAGCCATCTCACCTCCGCTAAACCCTTCACACGCAGATGAATTTTAAAGAACAAAAGGCAATAATGGGTCTGTTGTTG
Organism: Pinus taeda; assembly: GCA_000404065.3. Lineage (NCBI taxonomy): Eukaryota > Viridiplantae > Streptophyta > Pinopsida > Pinales > Pinaceae > Pinus > Pinus taeda. The sequence goes on from APFE030682736.1 coordinate 1,052, forward strand.
AGGGCAGAACCGGAAGGGCCCAAGTTTATGAGGGATACCCGCAAGTAAAGAACATATTGAAAAAGGCACGATGGCTTCGGTTTATTCAAAAGTTTAGAGGCTATAATAAGGAGATTACAAAAGCTTTTGCGAGGTATTTTAACGACCTGGAGGTGGAAATTGGGGACCTTAATTTTACAGTTACCAAGGCATCCATAGCAACTGCTACAGAACTCCCTCAGGAGGGAGAACGCTGTTTCAAGAACAAGAGCTTTGATGAGAAGGCTTGGAGGGTTATCCTACGCAATCCAGGTATGGATGTAACTATATTCAAACGAGGAATTCATGTTCAAGCTTTAGAAGAGAAGTGGGCTAGTTTATTGTTGATTATTCAAAAGTTCATTATGTGTGAAGGCCGTTTTGGAGCAATGTATATGTATCATACTCGACCGTTCATGAACTTTTTAGAGAATAAAACCCTAAATTTGCCTTACTTTTTATTATTGAGCTTGAAAAAGATGTGCACAACCATCCAAAAGAATATAGAGGACATAGAACCCCACTTGTATCATCACGGGCTGGTGAAAATTTTAATTGAAGACCAAGTGAAGAAAAAGAGGGATACCTAGGAACGGTTTTTGGTGAGAAACTATTTTCAAGATCCACCTGAAATTCTTGAGAGCAGTATAGAAAGAAAGAGTAGGAAAAAGGAAACTAATGTGAGAATTCAAGACACTCCTAAAGAAATTAATTAAGAAGACAAGCTATCTGAAAAAAGGGAGGAAAGAACCAAGGATAAAAAGCAAAAGAAATTGAAAGGGAAAAGAAACATAGAGGGCGTCTACCAATCACCAGAACCTTCCTTAGAAGAGGAGTACCAAACATTGTCTGAAAGGCTAACTCACCTTCAAGGACAATCAACTGCAGCCAGGAAGAAAGAAAAATAAAAACAGAGTATTGAGGAAGAGGGCACTAGCCCACAACATTTAAGAAGAAGCACCAGGCTTAGAGGAAAGTGGAGGAAAGCACAAACAAAAGGACCCCATTTTATTGACTTGGGAGGAGGAACACCGGAACAACCTCCAGCTGGCCATAGTCCACCTCATTCTCAGCCAAATATTGAAACCAGTCCTCCAGATGTTGACATAAGTCCTTCTCGGCCAGACTATGAAATCAATCCTCCTCAACGGGACTTTGGGGTCAGCCCAAGGAAAACTTCACCCGAGATAGACCAGAATCAACAAGAGATGTAAGATTATATAGAATCCTTGGAAAAGAGAGCCACAGGTCCAAGCACTTCATCCATCTAGCCTCATCCAGCACAGACACTCAAATCCAATCATTGAAACAGGAAATTTTTGAGTTAGAGGTCCTAAATAGACACATTAAACATGAAAATGAAGCATTAAAGGAACAAAGCAGACTGGATAAGATGATTCATGAAAATACCATGCTACATCTCGGGCTATGGCAGAAAAAGAATAGGAAATTGAAGAAAAAGTGCAGGAAGATAAGTAGAGCATTGATCAATCTGAAATTCAGATGCTTGATGAGGAAGCCCAGGATGTTAGTAGCACTAAGAAAGAGAAGAAGAGGGCTGGATGTACTGGCAGAAGTCTCAGAGCATATGATTTAAATAGGGGATAGTCAAAGTTTTGGTTGCATGGGGACGTGCAACACCTTCACAGTGGGGGTATGTTGAGCCCCGAACTTGCATCTTTCCTACACATTTTTCTAGCTTCTTTCCATTCACCTGGACCTCCTAAGCTATCAACATCATTGCATATTAGTCATAAAAGAGCATTTAAAGTGGTTTTTTGACTATGTCTTTGTGTTTCTCTTTGAATTAGATTTTTGCTTATCAGCTGCGGAATCTTGTCATTTTTCGCAGCTGGTTCAACTTTCCGCAGTCGTTTTTGTTAAACTACAAGTTACAGGTGTCACGAGGCAAAGCAAGCCACATGGGCAAGTTGGAAATGACCTGGACATGGGTTAGGTCCCATTGGTCCAGCTGGATTCATCAAAGAAGGTCGTGGTCAACGGTGGTCAAGCGGTGGTCAAACAGGAGAGTCCTACGGCAACAGGACTCCATTTTCAAACACGTGAAGATTTTTGTGACCGTTTCTAGATCTTTGGAGGCACGCTGACACCTATAGGCTGACCACGATGTGGATCCAATAGTCGCTTTCAATAAGATTGCGTAATCTCGGTGACCATGATGCTAAATCCATGGACGTTGTTTTTCACGTGTCCTCTGTTCACGTAGTTTTCCAGGAAAAACAGTTATGTAACCTTTGTTATAAATAACGCGTTCCTATACGCATGATAGTTAGTCTTTTGAATGTAAGTTTGCTATTAAGAACTCACTATGCCGTGACACTAGTTTATTGTTGTAACTGTGTTTTGAGATATATATAATAAGACTCTGTTCTACATGCTTGCGTGAATGTAATTTTGAATTGATAGCCTGTTGGCTGAGGTTGTGCAGAGGGCCCCTGCACACTAAGGTTTCGTTTCCATTGTTGTTGTATGGTCTTTATGCATCGTTTCTTTATTTTCACTGCATATGTTTTATAGTTATTCACTTGTGTATATCTAACATTTCACTTTATTCATGATTTTACAAGCTTTGTATAACGTTGATCAGTGTGTGCATGTATATTTCAGGATAGGAGTAGCAGCCCGGGCATCTGGCAATATTAATTTTCACAATGACTAATGAAATGGGATTAATTCTCAGCTGACTTTGATTTTCCTAGTTTTTAATTCCAATTTTTGTTTTGTTGATTTCAGTTCATTTCCTTGCTTTAATTAGTTTGCTCAGAATATTTAAATTGCTCATATCATTGACGGTTACCTCCGAAAAGCCATAGCTGGACTACTGGCGAGGGATCGAATTATGAATGTGTAATTTGATTTTAGTTTTACCTTTCTGCAATTAGATATTAAATTGCTCATATCATTTACGGTTACCTCCGAAATCCATAGCTGGACTACTAGCGAGGGATCGAATTATGAATGTGTAATTTGATTTTAGTTTTACTTTTCTACAAATTAGATATCAGATTGTTCATGACATTGATGATTACCTCCGAAAGCCATAGTTGAACTACTGGCTAGGGATCGAATTATGGATGTATAATTTGATTTTAGTTTTACTTTCCTTGCAAATTTTAATTTCTTAAGTGCAGTAGCTTAAATCATTTTTCTGTTTCATTTCTTAGACAACAGCAGAGACAATAGTTTCATGTTCAGTAGCTCATTATTTACTTGTTTTAAATAGCAACATCTTTTCATTCTTGATTCAAGTATTCCTTTCATCACTAGTGTATTCTAAAACCTTCTGAAGTGTTAAGTTTTGGAAACCCTTATAGAGGACATAATTGCCTTAAAATCCTATAACCATACTTGCCTTCTAGAAACTTAGGAATAGGAATTCCATAAATAAAGATAAAAACCCCCAAACAACATAAAAATCAAAAACGACAAAAGTAAGAAATAGGTTATCTTGCACATATAGTGCGCCACACTTCGTCAGCTTACAAATCCCGTATTGACAATTAATGTAGCAATTTAGGACACACTAAATTGACCAAACAACACCTAAGGTTGCGTTTACGACGTAACAAGCAGTGCTTTGGATGTGGGCCTCTATCGCTGAAATATCATGAAACAGGCGTGCTTTGAATTCCCCTTAGGCCCCCTTTGCTTCAGCCCCTTTATTCTTATTCATATCACCTGACCGTGGGCTGTGACAGAGCACTTAGCCCTCAGGGGCCAAGGCTCTCAACTGTTGTCCGGGGGACCTTTTTCCTTTGTAAAATGGAACGCCTTTGATAACTATTTATACCGCATCGGCCGATATCCAGGACGTGAAATCCTTATAAAATATAACCTATGAAACATCGCATTCGAGGACCCTTTTCCTTATCGCAATCGTAGTCGAGGAGGAGTATTGGTGGGGAAAAGAAACTTACACTTTTTGTGATCGTCGATTGCCAATTTGCGAGGTGACTTCATCACTTTCATGTGTCACCCAATGAGCGGTGACATGTGTCCACCCTTACTACCACGTCAATGTCCATACTACCACGTTAGCAATGATGTCAGCTACCATGTCAGCTCTGAGGACCAACCATATGTCGCCACGTGGTCCCCTGGACGAGAGAGAAAATGGCATGTCCGGCCCTATTTTTGCAGTCATTTCCTTTATAAACTCTTTTCGGCCTCCCTCGGCGATGTTACACTATATCACAAATCGCAACACCGTGAGGCTTTCAAGTTAGGACCCTGGGGGAGAGACTGCGATATCGGCGATCGGTACCACAACCCGCCAATAAACTGTATGCCTGTGCTCGGGACCCCTCCAATAGTCGATTTGCCTTCATCCTTGGGTCACTTCTCTTTGTTTTCCGGGCTTTACAATGGTAACTTCAACATGCTCTAACTTTTGCTCCAAAAGTCCATTTTTGGATTCCATATACCGTTGGAAAGCTCTTTTCGAGCACTAGGAAATGGAGAGGGTGTGATTTATCTCCGAGAGATTTTGTGGTGTTGGAAATGGTTTCAACTTCATTGTTGTTAGGCATTCTAGACAGCTGACAACTCGTAAAGCAATGAGTGACAACACTCCCTATTTAAAGATTTTGTTTCCCTTATTTTATCTCATTCAAGGCCTTCTCATGGACATTGAAGGAGAACTGTCTTCCCATATTTTTGGATTGTAATCACTACTTGAAGCAAAACCTAAATCCACCTCTATACCATCTTCCCATTTATCCATTTCTCCCTTTTGATGCCTAAGTGGTATCTAGATTTATACTCATGCACATATTAATCTCCTAACTCATAATTTGATGAGTTTGTCTCACTTTCCTAGTTTCCCCTTTGATTCTCATGCTTTTCCTTACCTTTGAGAATATTAATGTTCTGTTTCCCCCTATAGTTTAGATTCTTCCCTATCTTCAAAGACTTTGAATTTCCTTTCAACTTCAAATAATGAAGGTTGGGTTCTTTTTCACCCAATGTCATCCCCATTTTTTGAAATAATGGATAGGGTGCAACTGCTTGAAGCTACTCCACTCTTTTTTATCTCTATCCTTCTTCCTATATTGCTAAACTTCTAATCTCTTCACTATATCAATAATGGCATATGTTACTTAAATTTGTTCAATATTCTTTACCTTCTCCTTATCTTCATTCCCATGATGAACATAGGTATATAAACCTCCCTCTGTTAATCCTCCCCTCGATTTATCTCCCTCACTCCCAACACTCTTATTTCCCTAGTGAGCTTCAAGTTGCTAAGTATCTTTTTTCCTCCATAACACCTTCACAAACATCATACACAATCTTTAACTAGGTGTTCATATGCGTGACACCTTATACATATGAAAGGGAATTTCACATATTCCACAATTTTCCCATGATTTTATATCCTAACCTCATTTCGATATTATTTCTCAAACCTTCTTTGAAATCAAGTTCCACTAAGATTATTTCCACGGGTTTGTTAACAATATATTTGTACAAACTATCCACATCTAGGGTTTTCCTGCTATTGTATTCCAATCCCTCTTAAGATCTTATTCAACCAAATTTATAGTCGGATGCCTAGGAGCTTCACCCACACTAGGTGTTTCAAAATTTCCACAAGAATTCTATTTCAACAACATCAAGATGGACATATCCCAATACCAATGATTTCCAAAAAACATATTATAGGTTCCTCCTTGAAATTGAATGTATATTCTATCTAGCCTTTGGTTATTATGTGGAATCTAGGTAAATAAACCATAACTTCATCCCATTGGTTTTTCTATGATACTCCTAAAGATTCTTCTCCTATTTGACTACCATGGATTCTACCCATGAGCAGTCTTCTCTAGTATGCTAGAATTTGTTCAAGTAATATGTCCTCTCCAACCACCACCTTGAACATATCCTTCCTTCTCTTAATGCATCACCCAAGTTTCTTCCTCTAAATAGTTACTTTCCTCCTTTATCAGTCCCCCCCTTGCACATTTGCCACTATGCATTACAAAAACCTTGACCCCCTCAAGTAGATTTTTCTATAGACCACAAGCTCCTCTTCTAAACCCATTATCTTGCCCCCTCCCTATTTATTCAACCCATGCTTCAAAACCATATCCACCCAAACCAAATCTACCAAAATAAGTATGCTAAAGGTGAGATTTATTTATGGAGTCATGTTACTTTGTACAAGCACAGTGGAAGATTTATATACCAAAAGGGATGATATTAAGTTAGTGGTAATTTTTTATATGTAACCAATCCTTTTTCGAGCTAAGCTAGTGGTTTTGGTGACTACATTTTCAACCAACTTTTTTCACGTAAGATGTGCCTATATGTCTCTACCTAGATTAATCATTAAATGAAGAAATTAATTCCACAAATGAAAGTAAACTTAAGTGCATCATTCTTAATATTTTTTTTCCAAAGAAAAAATCAGTAACTTTCTATTAATAAAAACGAAGAGTTACATTTTGGAGATGCATTGAAGCATTCCGGAGGTTGTCCCAAAGGACCCGTGTGTATGATACACACATAATAGCATACATACCTAGAAAATAAAAAGATAAAAAATAAAATAAAATTACACATTGTCAGTGACGTTGGACTTGTCTTTTTTTTCGTTTTTTCTTTTGAACTTTTTGCCAGGCTCCCAAAGGTGGAGAGGTAGTGAAGATTACCAGTGGATTATTGCTTGTAAGATTTGAGGTTTATTTGTCTGATTCAGAGCTTTCGGATACATGTGGTCACTTATTTCCACCAGTTCATTGGTTGTTGTTATTTTCCTCTACTTGGCTTTCAAGTATTGGATTAACAACTGAGTTATTTTCCTCCTTTTCATCTCCCATCTCATGAGAGTCTTGTTGTTTTTCTGTATCCTATTGTTGTTGGGTTTCATCCTATTCTTCTTCATCATCATCTGATGAAGAAGGTTCTGGAAATTGCCATCCTTTTTTCTTTTGCATTCTTTTCTTTGTTTTTTTCTTTGCTTGTTTGCATGTATTTTGCAAATGCCATGTTTGGTGACAGGCCCTACATCAAAAGGTTGTCTTTTCAAAATGTAGCCACTGTATCCACTTTAAATATTTGTGTGTCTAATTTATACAATCGGGGAGGCCTTTACTCAAATCCATCTCCACACAAATGCGTGCAAAGGTGAAGATCCATTTTTCCATTCTTTCTTGATCTGTCTTTAGGTACCTTTTGAGGGAACTCCCTATGCCTTCTAGAACCTGATGGTGCCAAAAAGGAAGTGGAAGGTTATGTAGCCTAACCCATACCAAAATTTTTGTGACCACCATTGTATTTGCGTTAAAAACAGAGAACCGTGTGGTAACGAAGAGGCTGGCCCTTCCGTAGAACCATGGCCCATCATTTATGACGTAGTTGTAATATTTTTAGGTATCAAACTAAACCACAAAAAAAAATTGCGCATAGGTAAATATCATATTCTTTGGTCTAGTTTTGGGAGATCCATTCATTAAGCTCTTCAAATTTTGGTCAGTATCCATTAAAGCGACAAATGATGGCGTTTGTGCGTAAAATAGTGAAGAGATCACTTACTTCTGGTAATTCAATGGAAAAATCTAGCACTTTTCCATCTTTTCTAGAATGTATGGTCCTGGAATTGTTAGATTTGGGGCTTGTTTGTCATTTGTTGCAGGTTTCCCTGTCAGTGCATGTTTGAATGAGGCCTGACCCTTGTTGGTCATATTTGCTCTTGTTGTTGTGCTTGCTCTTGTGGCCTCGCCTTGTAATCTTAGATTCAGGATAACGGTGCAATGACGTTTAATCCCATAATATTTCAGTTGGATCTCTTCCTGTGACACTTTCTCACAGAAAATCAAACTTTGTGATAAAATAGGAACACATGTAGCTTCTTGGGCTTTTTGCTTCAGATCGATTACCAAACCCCTTCCCTAACCCATATCATTATCGAGTTCCTAGATATGGTTTTGATGAAGATCTGGTATAAGTCCTATGGATCGAGGGTTAATTCTTTGCTTTCCTCGCTTGGTGGTTGATGCTATAAATCTATTCTGCATAAATCCCACCTCTTCTCTTCTTGTTTTTCCCTTCGATCTGTGCCCGACCCTTGTGAAAAGGGTGGATTGCCTTGCATGCAGCACTAGTCTTTTGTTGGGGAAATGGTAAGGCCCATCCACCCTCGAATAATCCTTCTTGACATCTGATGGTATGGATTCCAACCTAGGTTTCCTGCGGAGAACTAAGGTTGAACCCCCTCGAGAAGCCTTGATTTCCCTCAAATGCGTGAGATAATTGTAGCCATCGTCAGGAAAAACGAGCTCTACGATTTCTTTTCTGATGTGATCAGGCAGAGGACCTTGTCCATTGTTCGATCCATGGGGGATCAGATGAGCGCTCTTATATTTATTTTTCTTAGGCCTAATGTTGGCTTCCTCGCACGAATGTTCTTCGGGGTCTGCAAAGATGGAGTCAGTTCCTCCCTCTTCTAGATTGGCGCGAGAGTCATCGTCTGTGAAGCCCGGAACGTAGCTTGTGCTATCATCGACCCGCGTGAAAACCCTCTCAGCATCGTTTAAAAAACCGAATGGATCAGAGAAAGTCAACGGTGAATCTCTGTAAACCAAACGAAAAGTTGTAGAGTTCTTTTTGTTCACGAAACTTTTCTTCTTTACCATGGCATTTATGCCATAAATTCTTGCATGTTCAACTACCTGCAAATCTGTGAGGCCTTTAGCAGGGTCGACCCTCAAAACTTCAAGGACCTCAGCTACAGATCTAGCGTAGGCGTCCTCTATTCGTCCACCCCCCCTACCCCAAAAAAATTTCTCAGATCCCGTTTTCCGTTCCTCTCCTGCATGAAGCATTCTAAACCGCATCATTCTTATATTATTTGACTTGGAAATTTAATATCTCCATATTACAATGGTTAAGTACAAAATTTACCAATCACTATAATCCTAATTCATTTCTTACCATGTAAATAATATGCACAAAAATACTAATTTAGCGTAGGCATTTGATTACGAAAAAAACTATAAAAATAGAGAATCGTTATTTTCCATCTAACAAATTTTTGGGTCTCAAATTAGTCACCAACCTATAAACAGTGACAACACCCAAAACAACCTTTTTGGTCCAGTGATTATAACTCATGAGCTTGATTCTTCTACGATGCACACTTGCACACAATCAAATTGCAACACCTAAATAAATATAAGTTATTTCTAGATCCTAACAAAATAAAAACTACAATAACATAAGATAGATAGGATGTAATAATGACCATAAGGAGTGAGTGAAAATTTTATCCCAACAAAATGTGATAACACAAATAACAAAAAATCAATCAATGAACAAAGAAAACAAAACAAATCTCACTGCAAGTACTAAATAAAGAGAGTAGACATCATAGGATATGCATCCATCTATGTTTTATTCTAGTCAATTAAGACTATTAAAACCAAGAACTATCCACAAAAGATCACATAGACACAATGTTTAACTAGGGAACCAGTGTACTAGGAGCTAACTCACTGCAAAAACAAGAAAAAATACTCATCTTAGATATTCAAGAGTATAAAATATAACATGGGTTGTAAAGAGTATAAAATATAACATGGGTTGTAAATCACTATACTAGTGCTCAAGTTATCACAACTCAAAATAATAAAAAGCAAAAGAATTCGACTTAATCTTATAATGGAATCCTCTACTTATACATAACAGTTGCTTGACATGTCCAACTTTGTTTGTTGGGTCAAACACCCCTTTTATATGTCGAAGTTTGCTTAAAATTAGTTACATTTCATTTCCTTCATACTTTAGGGCATTAATATGAAAGAAAGGTGCTCACAAAAAACATTATCCAACCCTATAATGCTTGCTAGCTACCTAGCTATACTTCTTGGTTTGAATAAAATGGCAAGTGTTTTTATTAGGTTGGGTTGTTGGGTCTACATTGTTCTTGGTTCAATCTCCATGCCTACTTTATTATACCCTAATTATGGAATTTTCACATGGTGTTTGTTGGACATTGGATAAATCAGCGCTCCCCCTGTGTTTTATGACATGTGCTTAACCGCCTCTCATGGATTTGTTAACTCTGGCGATGTGTCTGTTTACTAACACCTGCAGGTTTTGGTGTAATGACAATCGTAATTCCAACAAGTGGTATCAAAGCTAAATGTCTTGAGTTCAAATCACACCTGGCTCGCGCTAGAGGGGAGATTGTTGGAAGTTGGATAAATCAACACTCCCCGTGTGTTTCATGACATGTTCTTAATCGCCTCTCATGGATTCGTTAACTCCGGCGATGTGTCTATTTACTAACACCTACAAGTTTTGGTGTAGCAACAATCGTAATTCTAACAATGTTTTACTATTCCTCCTTGAATTGTGTTTTTTGAGTTCCTGCTAGTTTGTGTGTCCTCTAACACTACATTATACCTAATGATTATTTTTTCTAGCTCCCCCTAAATTTGGGGTTTTATCATTCCTCCTTGAATTGTCTTTTTTGAGTTCCTTCTAGTTTGTGTGTCCTCTAACACTACGTTATACCTAACGATGATTTTGTCTAGCTCCCCCTAAATTTGGGATAGTTTTTTCTAACCCCACTTAGTGAAAGCAATCCTTTCAACCCATCATTGTATAAATTCATCATCCCATCCTTCATTTGAGATTGAGCTCTCATGCACTCCTTACTTGAACTTTTGTGCCATCTACTAGTTGCATTCATGGTTTGTCAACTTGTAGTTAATATTCCTTGTAGAAGTATTCAAATAATGATACCCCTATTTGTATCTCCATCTAAAATATATATTGTACTTCACAGATTATTTAGCTTCTCTTCATGCACAATTATTGTTCCAACAGATTCATTTCATTAGTGCATTCTTGGAGTTTTCTCTTGATAGATCCTAAGGTGGTTGTTGCATGATTATCAACTCGTACTCTACGCTACTTATTTTATAGATCAATCCATTGATATCTGTTTTTTCAAGATTTCTTTGGGACCCTAGGATTTTCTTTCTCATGACTTGTTTGGCATTCGTTGATACCCATAATTGTTTTACCACGAGATAGAGTTCTCTGGCTTATATATGCCATGTTTAATAAACATTTTTTATATATTTCATAACACTTGATGTCAAATATAGGAAACTTGACCTTCCCACCACTAACTTAATATGTGTTTGATTTCTTATTTCCTGTAGCTGTCCTTTCCAATTGTTGTGGTTATCTGTTAGTTTTCCTTAAAACCTAGTAACTTATTTGCAATTTCTTAGTGTGCTACTAGAAATACAAACAGTTGTTCTGGAAACTTAAATTACAAATACACCAAGTTTTCTAACATAGCATACAGAGCGAAAATAAATAAATCAGAAGACAAGCACAGAGAACACAAGATATACCCAAGAAGTACCCAACTCTGGGGAAAACCTGCAAACTATGTGTGTCTTTATTATCTTAAGTAAAGGGTAACCTTCAAAAAATTTACAACAAGGGAAAACTTTCCTTTCACCACATAAATTATCTCCCCAAAGAAAATTGAATTCCTACGCACTTGTTTTTTCATTTGGATATGCAGATCGTCCTATCTGCATGCAACCCTATCTCTTTGCGCACACATGCAATTTAATGGCTATACTAAGGTCGTCTAAATTAGAGCAATTTCGCCCTCACTTGATCTTTCCTTCTTAGTTGCTAAAACTTTGTGATCTATTGAAACCCTAGTCTCTCCCTTCATTGATTTAACATACATTGCTTGTGCCCAATGAACTGACCACTTATTGACTCTATACCCTCGTATAATTTCAACCTAAGCCCCATAATCGCTCTTAATGATTAAGATTAGATTTTGATGAAGGGGTGAGTGTTACTTTTTGGTATCATTGGATGTGATCTAGTCATGAAAATTGGTGGAGAGGCTAAGGCACATGAGTTCTAAAGAACCCAGAAATCGTTTGGTGAAATTCCACCCGGATTGTATTTTATTAAAATAATTAATATTTTAATGGGGTCCCTAAGTGTAAACTTGATCCGAATCGGATCCACAAAAAGACTGTCAAGAACCTTGACTGTATCGAGTTGAGAAAATCTCTAATGAAATCCAAAACAGCATCAAAAACCCCCTGAACCAGTGGACATGGCAACCGGCGCGGAACAACAAGGACCTTGGTCAAAGTGCGCTGACCGAGGCCCATGGAGACTGTGCAGAAGGTCAAAACAGCGCCTGGGAGCCCCGGATCGGGAAAATGAGGCGATTTTGATGCGCGATTTTGATAAGCGCTAATCGCACATCGCTAGGCAAACAAGGCCGAAATGGAAAGGCCTTAAGCACTCGGTCACGTTGGGAGCCAGAGAACTGCGGGCGGAGAAGGAAAAAAGAGCTAAAACGCGAAAGCGGGAGCCGTGCCCTGGAAACCGGCAGTTTGATCGAGGTGCCCTTGAACGGTAAGAGGTTTTGGACAGGTGCAGAGCGATCCCACTCAACGATCGACACGTGGCAGCGGAGGTGAGAGAAAAACCGTCGTGATCGCTCGCTATCAGTCGAGCAAGTCAACCGCGCTCGATGTGCGTATGACGTTGGATTTGGAGGAGCCCAGATCGGACGGTTGAGATTGCACCCGATAGAAAGAAGTGGAATCGATAGGGAATTAAACCACGATTTAAAGGGATTTGGAATCCGTTGACCGCCACGATGGAGAAAGAACATATCCACGACATAACCAAAGAAACGAATTGACGAGCAGGTTGGCGATGTTCTGACGGGGACACGTGGCACTTCTCGAGCATTCATGCTGATGCCGAACAGGGAATTCTGAGCACAGCTGTAGAAGGAGAATCGATAGGCGGGAGAGGAACCGAACAAGCATAGGGAGAATGGTTAAAGCCATGAACAGAGACAGTCAGAGAGGAGGATTTGAGAGGAGTCCGAGCGGCCGAGAGAGACAGTGAATAGTGAACCCTAAGAGGAGGACTGAACACAGATAACAGTAAACCCAAGCAGAGGAGACAGAGGGTCGAGCTGACCACAGGTAGCATCGAGCACTAGAGAGCTTGAAGATTCAAGCCTTCCCATAGGGGAATCTATCCGGACTGAGCATCACATTTGGCTCTTTCCACTGTAAACCGAGAGTCACAAAGCCGGTAGGAAGAAAAAGAGTCTGTGAACTCTGAGTGGCTTGGGGAACCCAAGAACTACCCTGGCAAGCAAAATCTACTTCAAGAGAACTCATATTGAGTCCCTGTATTGTAATTTCTTTGCTGTAAGATACAATAAAATAAGGCCACCACTAAAGCTGGACCGAAGACATAGCCCTGGAGAATAGGGTGAACTCCTTATTAAAAATTGTTTGTGCCTTATGTTGCTTACTGTATTTCTCTATTGTCTTTCCCTTTAAACTTCTGTGTATTGGCAATTTGATCGATCCGTTGCTTAAATAACACAGAACACACACCAGCACATGAGTTTGTAATACCTTTTGTTTAACAAATCTTCAGTTGATGGCACTCATAAGGTGATTATCGGATTAGGTGGTATCAGAGCTTTAGGCTGTAAGGTTAGACAAGCTTGTGTTGGGTTAGCTATGAATGCTCACTAGATCAAAGCTCAAATTAGGAGGAGGAGAGTTGGTGGAAACTAATCCTGAAATTGGGAGAGTCTATTCTCAGAAGACAATGTTAGAAGAAGGTTCTATAGGGCCAGACCCTCAATTCATAGAAAGTTTCCTAGCTATAAAGTCTATGGTAGAAGAAATGTATAGGGACTTTAGAAAGCATAAGGATGAAAATTCATCAGGCTCCAAACAAGAAAAAGAAGAAGATGAATCTCATTCCCATGACTGCTCAAAAGGAAAGGGAAAAGAATAAAGCTTTCCTACACCTCCTAGTAGCCCTATGCATAATAAGAAAGCATCCTTGATTAAACTAGATGTAAAATTTGATTTTCCTATATATGATGGAGAGCTAAATGCCGAAAAGTTGGACAATTGGATTAGACAAATTGATGTGTATTGCAGAGTACATAACATAGACTCAGACAAGAGTAAGATTCAACTGGCGAGCCTATGCCTAGGAGGCACTGCCTTGGTTTGGTGGGAAGGCAGAACCCAAGCTGATATGGAGAGGCATGGTAAGACCATCTTTGTCTGGAGTGAATTTGTCTCTGCAATCAAAAAGCAGTTCTATCCATTGGCCTACATGCAACAAGCCATGATGAGTTGGCAAACTCTTCGGCAATTAAAAGGGCAAAGTGTGCAAGGGTATACTCAAGAATTTAGAAAGAGGGCATTGATGTTGGGCATCTCATTAGACTCACCAAAAACTCTTTTGAAGTACATTGGTGGTCTACACAGCTACATGAGGCATACCATCCTCATGCTTAATCCCACTAGTATAGATGAGGTATCTGTACAAGCTACTCATCTAGAGGCTAGAGGAAAGAATGAGAATCTAGAAGTTGGTGGACCATCCCAACCCACAGTAAGCAAGAGAAAGGAGAAAAGAAAGCATAGGTGGAAAGCAAGGAAGGCTAACACTGCATAGCAAGGCAAAGCTTCATGTACTCACTGTAAAAAGGAGGGGCATGATGATGAGCATTATTGGATTCTGCATCTAGAGCTGAGACCTAAGAAGTCTGAGGGCAAGAAGAAGAAGACTGCTGCATCTATTCAGAAAGATTTGGGGTCAGACTCGGGAGATGAAACAATCATTGCAGCCACAGGTTGTCCGCTTTAGAGAATGCTGAAATCAAGAAGCAGGTGTAGGAGTTGCTCGAGAAAGGGTTCATCAGGCCTAGCACATCACCATGTGGAGTCACCAATCGTTT
>APFE030682744.1:3288-42046 GCA_000404065.3 Pinus taeda
ACCTAAGTTTGCAGTGCAGTACCATCCTTATCCATCATGTTCAGTTGGTACCTTTTGGGATCAGTCTTTGATATCAGTGATCCGTTGTATCTTCCGGCATCATTGACAGTTTATATGTGATATTCAGACATGTACTTGTTCGATCATGATCAGATGATCCATTATGTATTTTCCAGTCATTTATACTTGTATACTTAGTGGATCCGCTTGTACTTGATATACGGACATGCTTTGCTTTCTCTGAGCATGCTGAGCATGGGTATGCCCGCCTCAGATGGTGTTTCTTTCTGATCTTCTTCTGTGGCTTGGGAGGCTGACTTCCGGTGAAGTACTCCTCAGCTTCTATCAGGTTTCCTTTCCATTTACTCGCTTAATACATTTCGGCCATCATGTACCCCTTTTGACCTCATATATTAGGGGGCATCTGTTATAGCTCGAAATCTCACCAATATGGTTTGTGATGCTTCAGCCATGGCCTAGGGCAACCCCTCCTTCCAGACCTGGTCATATATCTAAAAAACAGTGTTTTATTCCCTGTACGCGACATTTCCCTGAGTTAAACGCGTGTATACGCGGGTTCTACATAGCTAACCCGCGTATACGTATTAAAACACTTAAAAAATATAAAAATTCCTTATTTTCGGGCGGAGATCACGGGTTTTACCTGCTGATCACCTGTTAGTGCCCGTGGCCTCAACTGTCCCCAACCAATTCCTAACTAAAAAGCTACTTTGGAGTTGGTATAAAAAGACATCAAGGGGAAGGCCTAAGGAGGAGAAATCATTTGAGCAAAGTTATTATACTGATTTTTATCCCCCTGATCAGGTCTGAAGACCCTTGTGCCTTCTGCACTTCCCCCATCTTGTATAGGAAACCCTTGTTTCCTTTGTGTTTGGATGTTCATTCTTTCCCATCAAATCTTGGAGAGAGTAATGGAAGGTGACCTACTAGTGGCTTGAGGCGGGACGGATCCAGAAGGAGGCTGAGCTTGGAGCCTGCAGAAGCGGATTCAGGTGATATTGCTCTTTTTCCATATTGTTTATTTATCTAATAAAGAAACACGTCTTGTTCCCGAAACACTTCTTTCTTTGTGTTAATGATATTTATATGTGAAGTTCATACTTGAATAGATGTTTATAAGTTTGTAACTAACTCATCTCTCATATAACATAAAGATCATTTTTATGTAAAATCTTGTCCATATACTGTTGTAGTTTGTGTAATTGTGGTTTTTACAGGACCAAGGAGCGGAAGGGACGTGAAGAAGGGTTTGCACCCTTGAGTAACTACCCAAACGTAGGACTTCAGGTATGCCCTTCTCACCCTAGAAGTAGTTATTTATGGTATAAACGGTTGTGCGTGTGTGTGTTTCTTAACTTAGATAATTCTCCGTCTGCTAAGGTTTCACCCAAGAACCTTAGGGGATAATTTCCCGCAACACCTCTCCTACTATAGTGTTTTCCATCTCATTTACTGGTCATTGTAGCTTCAAATGAGGTAATGTTGTTCCTTAATAACATCCCTAAAAGAGCCCCAAATAGGCACAACCACAAACATTGCAAACTCCTCTGTGGCCTTTTATTCACGGTAAATATCCCACCAATCCTTTACATGTGGGACATCCTTAAAGAGCGCAAAGGTATTCTTTTATCTATCAAAATAATTGTAGATAGAAAAACACCCTTCTAACATATTTAACCATTTTCGTAGAGCATTTGCATCTATCTATCCTTCAAACACAAGAATATCAAAACTAACATGTACCTTGAAGGGGGTGATGCCTCCAAAGGAGCCGCTTGACGAAGATGCTTTAGTTGTTGGAAAATGTCCAAGGATCTGGGAAAATTTATCTGTCATCTCATTTGTTTGTCATGTGAGGGTTTTCTCAATCAACAATTTAATAAGATTTATTGATCTCTCATCTTTCTTTTCTTCCATCATGGGAGGTTATCAGGGTCAGCGAGGATGATCTTGTAAAGGATTAAGTAGTTCAAGTCCCAACACCTTATACCTTGGCCTCGTTGGGGACATGCACAAAGAAATAACTAAAAAGCAAACTACTCTAATACCACTCATCTAGATTTCTGAAGGGAGTGAAATGAAACACAAATTTATAACAAAAACATAAATATATGGTAAAACTTGAGTTATATTAATAAATGGAAGGTGTTGAAACTATAAAAATGTGAAATGTAACAAACTTGCTCAAATTATGGTAGCTTATCTCTGAGAAAAGATGCAGTGGCTATGTGAATCATCAAATCCCCTTACAATGATGCTAAAAGTCCCTCTTTAACATAATAAAAAATTAGGAAACCCTAAACATCCAAAAGCCTAAACTTGGGAGATGAAAAACCAAAAGTTTTGTGGGGCTTGATGGGATTAGTTGGTATGTCAACTTCCCAAGGTCTTAAATTTCGCATATGGTCTTTGTTTGGCATGCTCAATATCTTGTTGACATTTCTAGCCAATAAGTACACATTTTGACTGGGCCCAGGCCAAACCCTGTGGATATTTCTTAGACCCCACCACATCAAAAGAAGGTCATTGAGGGATTAAAAATGGCCCCATAAGTTCAAAACATGAAAATTTGTAGAAAAACTACCAAGAAGGAGAAATATGTTTTAGATTAGTGGAATAGGCGGGTGGCTACCAATATCCACCTAGATCACTTCAAATTTAACTAGAGTTACAATATTGACTCTTATAGAGTCTTTTTCATCATGATCATGTGGCTAGCCTCTTTTCCATGGATATTATGGGTTGACATGGCATCCTCTTGAAATATGGTGACTAACAGGAAGGTCAGCTTCTCAGTGGCATAAATTTTGCATGCGTAATTTGATTAAGGTGATATTTGCACCATTGGAAAGGTTTATGTGTGTAAAATAACGAAAAATGGTGTGACTCTTAAGCGACAAAGTTTTACCCCCAAAAAAAATTCGTTTGACACCTGAACCTACTCCTAAAATGTTTCAAACCCTAATTTTCCAAACTGGGTCCCACCATAAAAAATGGTATTGTGAGTCGTTTACTTCAATTTTTCGATTCTCAAATTTTTACGATGGATGAAAAATAATATAACGATCTAATCTGGATAAAAAGGATTAAATGTGCACATTTTATCATATAGTAAGGTGGGGTTTACGAGTTAGATTGAAAGCCACATGCTGTAGCCTGTACCTTAACCACCCAAACCAATATTTGGTGGTATAAAAGGATGCCATGGCTATGAAAAAACCTTTTCTTTCCATAAGTATCTTAGCTCTAGAAAATTTTCCATGATCCAAACCAGTCTTCTTGCGTGCTTTAAGTATTTCTCCTTAGAAAACCCTAGTTTCCTTGTCTTGTTTATCCCTCCCCTATATCATGATTGATTCTTCATCATCTTGGAGTGGAAGACCAAAGGAGGAGACATTAAGAGGGCATACAAATGTTCAATGTGTGTGACAAGGGGCATGTGTATGTGTATGTACCAACGATGTGGATTAAATAATAAAGAAACACATTTCTTTTCAAATCTTATTGTTGTATGCAATGAATTTCTTTTCTATGCTTTAGTATTTGATTGAAATAAGCTAATAGATTATGTATGCTTTGATTCTCTATTGCTTGGTTGTTTTCCACCTATGTTGGTTGTAGGCCTGAATTTCATGTGATCCGAATTTAAACACGAACACAACAAATTAAAGATATAACCATAATTAGAAAGATGTAGCAGAAATAACACTTCATTTCATTAATATCAAATATTGAAATATGCTTACAAACAAAATGGAAATAATACTAGCTCAGGCGTTGATAACTTATCTCTAAGAAGAGATGTTGCGGCTACATGCCTCTGAATTATGTTACAGTGAGGCTTCAGGGTCTATTTATCATTGAGAAGCAATGAAAAACCCCAAACATCCAAAACCCTAACCCTAGGATATGAAACACCAAACTATGGGTCCCGTTCGGGTAAATTGTTACATCAACTACCCGGGGTCGTAACTTTGGCATACTATCTCTGTTTGACGCATATGATACCTCGTTAGAAAGATCTGTCCAAGAAATACAACTGCTGACAACATATTATATTCACCACCAGTGATTTTCCCCAAAAACACGTCGTTTAGGGCCTCAAAACAGCTCCAAAAGTTCAAGACTCGAAAAACTGCCAAAAATAGTAAATTGTGCTACAATTAAAGAAATTGAAAAATTGAAAGAAAAAATGGTGGGGTTCCATGTAGAATAGGAGGGTGGCCACCAATATCCACCTAGATCATCATGGGAAACAAGGAGAGAAGAGGAAAAAGGATTTACTACAATAATCAAACCTATAACTAGGTCTCATGTCTAGTAGATGAGTAATTATCTTGTTTGCATTCATTTTTGTGCTAGTGCCTTGAGTTTATTGTGCCCATTCTGTTAAGGTTTTCAACCTTGGCCATAGGGGATAATTTATTGCAATAACCTTGTTTTGAGAAATGAAAATAGACCATAAAAATAAATTATTGTTAATACAATGTTTCATTAAACATGTGAATGATCATGAGGTTGCACATGAAAAGTGGCCATGAGTTGTCACCATTATTAGTGCTATGTAATTAATTATCGAGGTCAAATGAAAATATATGGAATTTAGCCATTGTTCATAAATAATTGATCAACCATTACATCACAACCAATAATAACTTTGAAATTCTAACAAAGTATTATGAATATTAGATTACAATAAAATATTTGTGTTTACATCTAGAGGGAATTGTACAATCTATAGAACCAAGAATGCAAAACATTACAATTACAATGTTGATGTCCTTTATTTCAAAGATGTCTTAACTTTCCATACTTATTGTTGGGTGTGGAGCCTGATTATCTTCTATATTCAAAGGTATCGCCGCATTGGACCCCAGTTTGAAATGGGGTGGCAACGCCGCCTGTAAAATATTCGCTACAGGGGGGCTCTAGGGGGGGTGGCTGCAACCTTTTGGGAAGCTCCCCTCCCTAGCTGGGGGATCGGGGGAAGCGCCCTCGATGCTAAGAATAGATGTAAAATTGCCTTGTAAAATGTTGTATTTTCATAGTCAATCTGGACCGTTCATTAGGCAGAGATCTGACGGTAGAAGTTATGTTTAATTTAGGGTTTTTTCCCTAGAAGGAAACCCCTCCCTATATATGAGGGAATTGTATTGCGTCTATGTAGATCTGTATTCTGAGTGAGGAAGAGAGAGGAGATTGAGAGTGAAGAGGGAATTACAACGGATCCGCTGTAGGTTGTATCTCTTTAGTTTGCTGGGTAATATAAAAGGAAGGACTGGCTGTTTCTCCGTGGATGTAGCCAAAACTGGGTGAACCATGTATATTTGTGTCTCTCTTGTTTTATGTGTTTTCTGTGTTTATATTTCTGCAATATTTTATGTGTTCCATTTCTCTGTAATATATAATTATCTAACACTTATTTTTTGCTAGTGTTCTAAAACATTCTTAATACAACTACATACTTTTTGTGTTAGCAAATGTTGGGTATGCCTTATAGTCTTTACATGACTTATATGCACCATGAAGAAGAGGGGCAGTTTTTTAGCCTCCCCGTGTTGGGGGGTATGCAAGGAGGTAGGAGCCCTCCTTGTTACCGGGAAAACTAGTGTCTTTTCGATCGACTAGCCCTCTAGGATTGGCAGCTATCCTAGAAACAAACAATCAAAGCAATTTGGGATTTCTTCTATGTATGAAAGATAAGAGAGAGGCAAAGGAACCAAACTGGATCTTCTGCTTAACTCCTTGCTTGATCTCTCTCCCCCTTGACAGAGCATGCAACTCCTCTCCTACTTATCTCGCTTCGAGAATACTTGTAGAAAACAAAGTAACAAAACACCGTCAAAGCATCTTGATCTATTATATCATAAGCATTGCAGAATCAGAAATACAATGAACATACAATGGCATTTACAAATACACGATTGTATGGAGGAAAACTCAAAGAACTTTATTAAATAAGAAGGGAGAATTACAACCCAGCCGTCTAATCCAGCATCATCCTCCCAACATCAAAGCCCTCTTCACCTCATGAAAAGCAAGATCACCCAACAATACAATGCTCTTTCTCAAAGACAAACTATCAGCGCTTCCTTACAAATTACAATATTCCAGCCTCTAGATCTCTTAGATGAGGGATCCATTTATAGATGTGTACAAGGGTGTGAGTCATCTCTGAGTTTTTGATTAGTGTCATTCCACTTGTTGTTCTTGGTTCCACTTGGATATTTGTTAGATCTCTTACTCATCCCTAGGCGAATTCAGAGAGGCAAGTGTCATAGGAGAAGTTTCTAGAAGATTCGATGAGCATCCACTTAGCAAACTGTCTCGGACATTTTTCCATTCTCGCTCATCGCACCCTACATAAGGCCTCATCAGTATGCATCACACCTGGCTAGTGTAGTAGTCAGTATGCATTGCACCTTGATAGTGGAGCAGTCAGTATGGTCCAGTTTTGGCCAGTTCTGGATGGTTTTTCAAATGGAACTTTTGGGGAATGATGTAATCAGTTGACCATGATCCTTTAGGGTATGAAACAACACTTTTAGGGGTTAAAGAGCCCTAGTTTATCGACATATAAGATTGGGTTTGAAGTGCCCAAATATGTCTATAACAGTTGGCCCCTAAAGCATGAAGTCATAAACTTTTGATGTCGAGTGAAATGCTTTATCATGAGGATTAGAGGTATTCGAATTGGAAGGTGACCTGTATAAGATACAATATAATACATTCATCACATAATTTTCATGATCTAGCTGAGGCGGGCATTCCCTTTCTCAGCTTTATAAATTCATTTTCATGTAAATAGAACAGATAATTGTCTGCATTTGCTGACTGGTGATTCTTCATATGTAGAGTCATCATCCGTGGCTCAGATGACCATCTGTGCAGCTTCTGTGTACATTTGATGTCTTTATATTCCTGAATATATCGCAGCCCGGATGGATGATACTAGATTCATGGTCTTCAAACTCATTCAATCTTCGCCCGATGTACAAGTAGATCCATGTGAAAAGATGTTTTGAAGTCGAACATGGGAAGACATTTGCCTGATTACCAGCCAATAATGTGAGCTGTTAACAGACGTGAGAGGAATCAATGATAATGATAATGGCCCTCAAGGTACTATAGTACAATTCATGTGGTGTGAATATATGATCCGATGTCGAACACCACGCAAAATCTTTCGGTCAAAGGCCATTAATGTCAACCTGTCACCGGAAGTGAGAAACTTTCCATTGAGGCATGCAAGCTTCAAAGTATTGAAAGGGTTGTTTCTAAGTCAACTTCTTGGATAATGAGCTGATGTCAACAAGAAGTGACCCGTCGTAGGAGGGCCTTAATGTATCCCACATCTACGACACGAAACGAAGCAAATGAATTTCTGGAGGCGAAAATGATCTGACGACACAAGGTTCAGGAATGGTGGTCATGAAAAATGGAGGGTGAAGGTATTGCAGTGGATGAGGCATTAACTGGATTGTGATTTCTCAACTAAATGACTTCTCTTGAGCATATCGGTGACACTGAGATGGGTTGGTAGCGTTAACCCCAAAAGATGGATGGTATGGAGGACCAATGGTGATCTGACCAGTGAACGGAATAACTCAACCCGACTCAATCATGGTTATGGAGTGAAAGTGTTATGTTCAAGAGCGACCTGCTACCATAAAATTCTTCAAGTTTTCTTCCTTTTTTCCCCAGTCATTGCTGACCAATACCTCTTTATTTTTTTCAAGCTTGAAGAGGATAACATATGCTTGTTCTATAATTTGCCCTTCGGGCAAACCTGTCACTATGTTTTAGCGAACCTAGCGATAGTGAAATTCGTTCTTATCTAGGGGACAAGTTTGTCGCTATTGTTTTAACGAGTTTAACGACAAGGATAACTTAGTCCTTTTCATGTTTAGAGAGTTTGAAAAAGGACGAAAAGGAAACTCCAGCTGTTCTTTTTCGTAGCATAATCCCTTAAGTCCGAAAAAGGATAAAATAATACAAAAGGGATGACTTTTCGATCACTTTAGTGAGCTAAAAAGACAAGCGCTCAAACTTTTTCATGAGATAATCCCTCAGGTTCGAAAAAGATTAAATATACAAGAGGGATGGCACTTCCCATTACTTTAATGAGTTGGAAAGGCCAATAGCTCGACAATATTTTCATATTTAACGAGTCTGAAAAGAGTTTAAAGGAGACTCGTTTTTGAGGAACGAGTGGTGTTTAGGGCAGCAACTGGTTTTGGGTAAGCTTGGAACTTCTCAAAACATGGTGATGTGAAGAGGTTGGCTAACAGGACCACTCATCGCGGCTGTTCCTCAAAAAGGTAAACAATCAAGTGGAAGCATATGATCGTCCAAAAGGATGGAGGTGATGGCAGGAACACAACCAAGACTCAAAAGGCTGATGGCATGGCAATCACAAAGGTTATTTACTGAAGGCAAGTTCATTTTTTAACGAGCTTGACCCATAGGGAACTATGCTCAGTGGTAGGTTTATTTTTTAACGAGCTTGAACCATGCGATAACTATGCTCATTTTTTAGTTTTTCTTTTTATGCGAGCTAGAAATGAAAAACTAAAAAAAACTAGAAAAGACAAAACTAAAAAGCTAGAAAAAATAAAAACCTAAGGAACTGCTGAGGTTAGGTAGGACAATTTCATCCGCGGTTAGACAAAACACTTCCTTTGCTTCATATGCAGTGCAGACAAAGGTGAATGGTATGTTGGGCCAATCACCTAACCTAAGAAGTTAAAAAGATAAAAACTAAAAATCTAAAAAGCTAAACGGCTAGAAAATGAAATTAAAAAAAAAGGTTGCATGCCCCCAACATGATGAAAAGGAGAGTCTCTAGTAACCATATGGAAATCACTGTGGTTAAGCACGATGGTTTTTGTCAGCGGTTAGACAAAACACTTCCTTGGCTTCATCCACAAAGTGGACAAAGGTGAATGGTGTGGGATGGCACTTCCAATCACATAACCTATAAGGAAACCTATCTTTTCAGCTGGGTTCATCTGCCAAATGGACAAGGGTGCATGCCCCCTAAGCTTCGTTTCATTCACCGGACTACTCCCAGTAATCAGGTGGCTGGAATGAAGGTTGAAGAGACACTCTTGATGCAAAAGGACCATTTAGGGATGATGATCGACTTGGAGCTATGCTTGTGCCCGGAAATGAAAGATGGTCAATGGTGACAATTTTGACTTCATGTGGGAAACACATCACTCGAAAGAGTGTTTAAACAATAGCCTCCATGTTATAAACATAGTCACGTCTAAGGAGTAGATTGTAATCTAATAGTTCTTGGACTACCATCACGTTCAAGTGAACGGTTTTCCTTCCCAAAGTTATTGGTAACTTAGGAAGGATCCCTAATGGTGGACTGGTTCCTTTGTTAAAGCCTAACAAATTCTGTGTAATAGGCATAAGCGATGGCGAACCAAGCGCTTTCCAAATAGTTGAGGAAATGATACTCACTGATGCACCCTCATCTATGATAGTGCTAGACATGATCATTTTGTAGATTTGTACTATGATCCGGAATGGTACATAAGAAGGAAGGCAGGATATTGCTAGTTGATTCCAATCAAAGGAAGTGACTAGACTGCTTGGAGGGGGTACCGAATAAACAGGAGAAATAACCCCTTGAGTAGCGGGAACTGGGGGATTCTCTTCCTGTTGTGAAGGAGTGGGTGGATTTCCCCCAAGTTCGTCGGACTCTGAAGTAACAAAGAGTATTTGAACGATATCATTCTCACTCTCTTGAGGATGTGTATGATCTTCTGAAGGTAAAACTAGGTCGAATGCCATCTTGACTTGTTGACTTTGGTCCGGTATGGACTCAGAAGATTCACCTTCAACGACAGGTGTTTCTATTGACGGTTGAGTTATGTCAGTTGGATTTTCAACTAGTAAAGGACTTGGGAGAGTTTCTTGTATCCAGATGGAAGTCGCTGCGGTGAAGTAGGAAGGTTATGCAAGACTCTTTTGGCTTCATCCAAAAAAGGACAACTTGGAAGGGTATGATACCCTTCACATAATCTGCATGGAGTTTTGACCTTTCCTTTCTGTCCGTGAACTTCACTATTATTAGTTGATGGTGTGTTGTCAACATGACCACCAGAGGTTGATGACACTAGATGGTGCGAACGGGGGGACCATTCTCTCAAGATACGAGGAATGCATGGACATTCTCGATGAAAATGGTCTCCTCTACAAATTATGCAAGGAAATATAGGAGATTTAATGTGCAGATTTTCACCAGATGATTCATGGTTGCCCCCTTACTTAATCGACTTCTTTTTCTTCTTCTCTTTCCCTTTCTTCTTCTTCTCAGCCACTTGGTTACTAACATCACTATTTTCACCAAGCGAAGAGGAAGAAGGGGAGGGAGAAGCAAACAAAGAAGAAGGTGAAGGGTCAACTTCAGTATCAACTGGATGCTGATTCGATTGCTGAGGAATCACGGTATTTTGAACGAAAGAGGTTGAGAATAGCCATACTGGCAGGCCAATTGTAATTCCCGGGAGGGACAATGTAGCCATATACGGAGCACAAATATTTCCCCAAGAAGAAAATGGAATAGGATTCCCCTCAAAAGGGATTCCTTGATTGGTGGGCTCCATTATCTCAACTTAAGGTCAACAAAGAAACATGGATGTTATTCCGAATTAAATAAATTTTACTGACGCTTTGACACAAATTTTCTTTTTCAATTTTTAAGAGTTGAGAAAAAGCTAAAGATGACTCTAGTCCCCTTCGATTTTTAATGAGCCTGAAGTGACAAGTGTTCAGATGAACCTTTTCTTTTAAGGAGTCGAAAAGGAACGAAAGTGACTATTCTAGAAATCTAGACAGAGGGATTACCAAACCAATCGCAAAACTGAAATATACACCTTGGTGATAAATTAAATAGAAATTACCAAGGACTTATGTACGACAGTCAATCTTCCCGAATGTTGTGTTCAATTGCGATCGATAGGGAGGCAGAAACGACTTCCTATGGATAAAGGATATAAGCCTATTATGGTTTCCTAATATGTACGCGACGGTACGGGGAGCACAAGTCCATGCTAGCACTTATCATATCAAAGAGGAGGAATCACCCAACCTTCGATGAAAATGATAGTTAGTAGATTTTACGACGCCGGAACACATCTCTAGCCTAGACCTCTAGAAATGTTGCGTTAGGTTCCAAAGCATTGTTAAGTTCATTGAAATTTGTTTTAGAGTTGATCTTGTTTAGAAGTTTTCCTTTCAATGGTTCACCACGTGATGTAGATGTAAAATTCCTAAAAATACAATCTACAATGATAAACAATCGTTGTTTATTTTTAGCAATGAAAATCCTAGCTACTAAGGAAAGAAAATTACGATTCTTTCAAATAAAGAGCAAAGAGCACACACTAAATGCACTTTTCCTAAATCATTTTTCGCATACAGTCTAAATGCAAATGCAAATGCATGTATTTGTTTTTCATTCCCCTTAATGTGAAAAATGCCAAAAAGGAAAACTAAGTATAGCAAAGATCTGAAATATTTTACTCAAAGCGACATTTTGACAATTTTGTTTTTCAAAATGGAAAGGAAGACTAAATGACACTTTTTAATTTCGAATAGAAAACGCTTTCAA
Source organism: Pinus taeda (assembly GCA_000404065.3). Lineage (NCBI taxonomy): Eukaryota > Viridiplantae > Streptophyta > Pinopsida > Pinales > Pinaceae > Pinus > Pinus taeda. The sequence continues at coordinate 14,939 of APFE030682744.1, forward strand.
AACTTCAAATATCAACAAATCAAATCAAATACTTGAAGAAAAGTTCAATCGACTATTCAGAGAAGGAAGAATCAACGACATTTTCTCTTTTTGACACAAAACGACAGTTACGACACTTTTTGTACCAAAACGACAAATTGATTTAAGAAAATTTTCGACAAAGGATCGTAAATGATGGAAAAATACATAAAAAAAATTTACTAATCCTAATCAATGGAGGCTGGACTATGTAATGCAAGCAAGCTTTAGCAATGAGGTACTGTTCATAAGCAGCAAAACAACTAAACAAAGCTGAAAACAAGGACGAAAACCCCAAATTTCAAGAGGAGAAATAGGCTCAGTCAGTCATCACACCCGGGCTTCACAGAAACAAGGATGCATCGCACTTTTCAGGCTTGGGAGGTGTGATGCATATTGGTTGACAGTGACAGACAATGCGATGGGATAGGGAGCGCAACTGAGATGGGTTTTGGCTCAAATTTGCAGCTGATTTCAGTGAGTTAAGCTGAGCTATGATGGACAGTAAAGAGAAAAGTACAGAGGAATGATCTTAAGAGGTTACTAAGCTACCAAAAGGGCATCTAGAATGTTTGTAGGTCAAATGTTCAATTCATAAACTAAACCGGAGATTCACTGAAGCAACATTCATCTACTATGCAATTACAGAGCAAGAGTAGTTCGAAGGCTATCTAGCTAACTTCAGGCTCCATCTATAGTTTATAAAAAAACAACAACAACAACAAATAAACATCTTTTCGATACCCAGTGGAGTCGCCATTTTTTTCCAGGAAAACTAGTGTCTTTTCGATCGACTAGCCCTCTAGGATTGGCAGCTATCCTAGAAAAAAACAATCAAAGTAATTTGGGATTTCTTCTATGTATGATAGATAAGAGAGAGGCAAAGGAACCAACCTGGATCTTTTGCTTAAATCCTTTCTTGATCTCTCTCCCCCTTGACAGAGCTTGCAACTCCTCTCCTACTTATCCCGCTTCAAGAATACCTGTAGAAAACAAAGTAATAAAACACCGTCAAAGCATCTTGATCTATTATATAATAAGCATTGTAGAATCAGAAATACAATGAACATACAATGGCATTCACAAATAACAACATTCACAAATACACGATTGTATGGAGGAAAACTCAAAGAACTTTATTAAAAAAGAAGGGAGAAATACAACCCAGCTGTCTGATCCAGCATCATCCTCCCAGCATCAAAGCCCTCTTCACCTCATGAAAAGCAAGATCACCCAACAATACAATGCTCTTTCTCAAAGACAAACTATTATCACTTCCTTACAAGTTACAAAATTCCATCCTCTAGATCTCTCAGATGAGGGATCCATTTATAAATGTGTGCAAGGGTGTGAATCATCTCTGGGTTTTTGATTAGTGTCATTCCACTTGTTGTTCTTGTTTCCACTTGGAGATTTCTTGGATCTCTTACTCATCCCTGGGCGAATTCAAAGAGGCAAGTGTCATAGGAGAAGTTTCTAGAAGATTCCATGAGCATCCATTTAGCAAATTGTCTCAGACATTTGTCCATTCTCGCTCATCGCACCCTACAGAAGGCCTCATCAGTATGCATCGCACCTGGCTAGTGTAGCAGTCAGTATGCATCGCACCTTGACAGTGGAGTGGTCAGTATGGTCCAATTTTGGCCAGTTCTGGATGGTTTTTCAGATGGAACGTTTGGGGAATGATGTAATCAGTTGACCATGATCCTTTAGGGTATGAAACAACACTTTTAGGGGTTAAAGAGCCCTATTTTATCAACATATAATATTGGGATTGAAGTGCCCAAATATGTCTATAACACTCCTGCATGGGGTTAAAGGAGGCAGCCGAAAAGAATTTTTTTGGGTAGCTTTATACATCCATTTTTTGTGGTTTTCTGCCCACAATTTTGCTAAAAGAGGTTTTCTATCACATGGTGGTTTTTCCTATGGTTTTATGGCGCATGGTGATTTTTACCATGGTTTTGGTTGGATTGGTGGTTCATATTCGGCAAGATGTATTGAAATACTATACATAAAATATAATAATAAAAAATACTTGTTGGTTTCCCGAGTTTGTGTTTCTAAGATAAAATATTTGTGTAAATTTGTGTGTTTTCGATTGTATCTTTTTTATTTTACTAATAATTTGTTTGCAAGAATTATTTGTGCAAGGTTGAAACTTACAAGAAACTCGACAAACTTTTTGAACTACTCAAATTTTCATGATACAATGTCTTTCTTTTTTATAAGTATGGAAATGTATCATCACTTACAGCTTATGGTCATCTTCTTGATGTTTACAAAGTAAGCATTAATGTCCTTTTATGTTTATGTTTTTCCATCTCCTTATTTCAAATACTAAGAATGCCAAACGAATTTGAATTAACAATATATAATATATATAATAAATATATATATATTATTATATATTATATATATATTTTTTTTTTTATAGTAAGAGATTTTTCCTAAACACAATATTATTATATGCTAGCAATTGTTAAGTTGATTTCATTTTGATAAAATCTTCTTTTATAGTAAATTTGAAATGGTCAATCATTCTCTTCAATTCCTTCATATTTAATTCATTTTCATGCATCATTACAATATATAATTACATTTATAATATGCCATATCCATAGCTATATGAATTACAACAATTCATAAGATGAAAGGAAATATAAAAATAATTTTGTTCACAGCATTAAAAAGTGGAAAAATAGGAATTTAATACTTGCAATTTAGTTACAATGAGTTATCACAATTATGATGTATGAAGAAAGTGGAAAGAAATTATAAGTTGTGAATTGTGAATTGAATAAAAAATAATATTTGAATTTCTTTATTTTGGATTCATACCCACATTATCCCTAACATATTTTCTTATATCTCTTTTTATTCCATTGAAACCCACAACATCTCAACATGTCATTTTTTCATAACTCCTTTATTCCATTCTACTTCACATCCACAAATTTCTCTACATTTATTGGGATAATTAAAAAAATCACCATTATATCTATATATATATATATATATATAATATATATATATATATATATATATAGAGATATATTTGAGCTTTATTTAATACATGTATTACATCTTAAAATAAATGGCATTTAATTACCCCCAAACATGTCAATACTTCTTATTTGACCACTTCTTTTTTTCACATAGTTCCTTTATATCCCATAAATACCCACACGAAGATATTTCTATTCACACTTTTTATAATTCATTATGATAATTCATTATCACTTTTTATTTATAATTAAATTTTCTTTAATTAATTTGACTACTTTTAAATATATTCTTTTTAAATATAACATAAATTAAAATAAAAAATAAAAAAATATTTTCTAACCCAAATGAACACAGAAATCTAACCATGCTTTTCAATAATTAATCGACCATACCACCTACTTTGAAATATTAGGCTTATTTTCCATCCAACTGTATAAAACAGGCCACGAAATTTCAATTATTAACTTTGAAAGTGCAGCAAAAAATAATTTCAATTATTAAATTCTTGCGTCCCCACTGCCTCTTCCCATAATCAGACAAAATACTTTCTCACTTGTTCATCTCTCATTCCCCTACATTCTTAATACATTTCATAGTTTCATAAAAGTGCAGCACAAAGTACTAAATTCTTCGGTTCTCACTCCCTATTCCCAATTTCATAAAAGTGCAACACAAAGTATTAAATTCTTAGGTTCCCACTCCCTATTCACACATATGATATCTTATAAAAAAAGAATCCAGATGGAAAAATTCGGGTGTATATTATGTCCTAGTATATTTTTCAGTAAAATTCTAATAACATTTCAGATACATATAGAGTGTCTATTCTAATACTAACATAATGAAAAATGACATCCATTTGTTCCCATAGCACAAAGTCCATATACACTAATCTATTCATAAAAAACATAAACACGAAGGTCAGAAAAAGTTCAAGCATGTTAATCAAAAGTAGATATGAAACTCATGAAGGGAAGTTGGACCATGCCCTCCTCGCTAGTCACATTTTCCTCCATGAACCTGTAATGTATGAAGCCTTACTCATCCTCTAAGCCCTGTTTGGATAAACTATTTGGCACAGAGTTTGACTCCCTGTAGATATGTTGGAAGGTTATATGGTGGAAGGACTGTGTAAGATAGTCAATGTGGTTGATCCAAACCTCTAGGTGGAGGAAAAGACATTTGACGGGACACTCCATCAATGAGATTTTTTGAATCTCCATATATGTGGATCGTGTCCAAAGACAATCTATTGGAAAACCAGAGGAGTCCCCAAAGGGTTAGGGTCTCCGCTCTCAAATTTGTGCCATCCCCTCTGTGCCAAAATACTTTATAATGTGTTATGTTGCAAAATATGGTCCATATGGCACAACCACCTTTGCCTTCCTGTGCTGCTCCATTGCAGTAGCCAGCAGGGAATAAGATGTTTGGGGCAATGGATCAATGAAGTAAGTCCTTGATCACATGCATCCTGTTTGTGAGATTTTCCATCGACCTCCCTATGTTAATGCAAATCTATAGGATGTTTACATGGCATCTCTCAAATATGTATGGGTTCCTAGCCTGCCAAATCTCCGAGAGCATAAATAGGGTAGTTGATTTATGTTTACCCCCTCTTTCGATCCACCATTGAATACATTGTTCAATAGAGAGAAAAGTTCTAAAAGGATTACGTAAAAAGTGGAAAAAAATGTGCTATACTTGAAGGGAAATCAGACATTCCATGTAGAGGTGTAGATTAGTCTCCAAAGCATCTCGATAGAGAGGGTAGATTCCTGGACCTTGGACTCCCCGCTTTCAAAGTGTCTTGTTATGCGAGATCAACCAAGTAAATAAAATATTTTTTTAATGGGGCCTTCAATTTCCAAATATTCTTGAAAAAACATGTGGAATTTAAATTGTATATGTTTCCATATGATACCCTTTTAGTCTCCAAAGCATCTCGATAGAGAGGGTAGCTTCCTGGACCTTGGACTCCCCGCTTTCAAAGTGTCTTGTTATGCCAGACCAACCAAGTAAATAAAATATTTTTTAATGGGGCCTTCAATTTCCAAATCTGCTTGAAACAACATGTGGAATTTAAATTGTATATGTTTCCATATGATACCCTTTAATTACCCATACTGCAGTTAAAAATGGTTGAAATCACTCATACATTTCACACAAAGGTGTATGCATCAACACACACCCAATTTACATTAAGAGATTACTCTAATATATAGATTTTCTCAAATCTAACTGATTCTTAGTTTAGAAGGATAAGTTGAGAGAATTTCTCAACCATCACCAATAACTCATAAATCAACATTACAAATACATCATGTAAGCATTAACTCCAAGTTCCCCTCTTAATGCTTACATTACATAAATTTATTGAAACCACCCGTAAACAACAAAATACACAATCATTCACTCCAAGTTCCCCTCTTAATGCTTACGTTACATAACTTTATTGAAACCACCCATAAACAAAAAAATACACAATCATTCTTTAGCTGGTTTACAGCTTATCAATATAGGCTCCATCAAGTTGCCTCATAACCCTCGTAAAGGTGTAGTTGGCAAGTTGGATTCCTGAGTTCGACTCCTGAATTCGTGAATCAAAGACCTCCCAAAGAAAATTACTAAACAACGTCCCAAGCCGTCGCATAACCTCATTAGAAGACCGCTCCCACATCTTCAACAAATGAGGGATCCTTCCCTAGATCTACAACTACCATACCATCTGGACAACCATCCATGTTGAGCCTTTTCACTGTACTTGATTCCTTCAATTTTCCTTATGACATAACTCCATAGATCTACCCTTCGGAGCCTCTAGTATAGTTAGCGCAATCTATGCATAAAATGAATTTTCAAACCATCTTCAGAACATGTTGGTTGCCATATCCATGGCCGATTCATGGGCTTATGGTAGAACCTCGTGTTTGTCTTTATCGTGCTTAATAGCCTCCATTCTTCGCTATACAAACTATATCGTATCAATCCTTGGGAAATATAATTAAGAACATATGGAGAGAACAAAATCTCCAATATCAAGTTGAGCTGCACAATTTCAAGATTTGCAAGGTTTCCATACGGTAGAAAACAACATGGAAACTTTCAAAACTTGATCTCATGATTTTTTTTCCATAGATCTCAAAACTATGTCGTTCAACAAAGATTTTTTGATGTCTCTTGCAGGAAAAAGTGCTACAACTCTCCACTATACAACCCCTCCTGTACATCGCCAACATGAAAGTCATGGGCTTAATTAATAAAAAATAAGGTTGCATGGAGAACGCATTCTTCGTACTTGTCAACTATGAATGAAGTAGACGTCAATTTGTATCTCCATCAAATTCCAAACTTGACTCCTGTTGAAGTTCAAGTCTACCAATGAGATCTCGGTTCTCTGTATCACCACCAGGAAATCATACGATCGAATGAAATGCCAACAATTAAAGTTCCAGATGGAGCACCTGACATGAGACCTGTAACACATAACTAAGATTAACCGACATGAGATTCCCACACATGGTGCACGCGCTCTAGTTATCATCATTCCATACTTCACATATCACAAATCCAACACACTAATGTAAAATATGTAAAATACCCAGTGACAAATTACAATCTCCCTATGCCCTTGGGCGAGGGCCAAGTCCAGGCCCATACGGGCTCTAATACCAAGTTAAAAATGGTTGAAAGCACTCATATATTTCACACAAAGGTGTATGCTTCAACACACACTAAGTTTATTACATTCAGAGATTACTTTAATATATAGAGTTTCTCATCGCGTGCTGCCTGTTACGCTCTGCTAGGTTTCCAAAGTGTGTGACGGCGGCCTCAGCCCTCTGGGTGTCTGGGTGGGCTTTGTTGCCCCCTTCCCATGATCAGATCTCTTCATTGCTGCGCTGCGCCTCCCTGGCTGGGTGAAAAGAGTTCATCTATGCTGCGTTTTGGCCTTGGGATTTGGTTTCTTGGATTTGCAGGGGTGTTGTGGGAATGAATTGAGTTTCTCCCTTGCTTCGTTCCATTGCTGTAGCCATGGGTGAACCCGGGGGTGGGGAAACCTATCCCACCCCTCCGCTTTCGTCTGAAGAAGCCTTTCATCGCTTATTATCACAGAAAGGGAAGAAACATCCTGCCCCTGAGGTTCCAAAATTCATTAAAAAACTTGAGGAAGTTCTTGAGATAGCCCTGCAAGAAGATCAACCGATCAAAATTTCCCTTGCCCTAGCTGACAGAGGACTGGTCAGGCAATTTATGGGGCGTTGGCCATCTATAAAAACCACGAATGATTGGATTCAATGCAACTGGAGGCCTCAGCTAAAAAATAGTGTGATCTGTTATGCGGTTGGTAGAGGTTTCTTAATTTTCGAGTTCACCACCAAAGAAGACCGATCTGGTTTTCAGAAATGGACCGTATTTCATGGGAAATCAGGGTCTGTATCTCAATAATGGACCCCGGACTTCGATCCCTCAGTGGATGTTCCTAAGGAAGTACCAGTCTGGGTTCGGCTCCCTAACCTTCCGATCCACTGCTGGAGCTATCAATCATTGCAAAGGATTGGGAACGGTCTGGGAAGATTCATCGACAAAGTAGACAATAAAGGCCAATACACCTGTGCAAGAATCTGTGTGGAAGTTGACTTAGAGGCTAGTCTCCCCGAAGCGATTCAACTTATAGTGGGAGAATGGCATCACTATCAAAAGCTGGACTACGAGCAACTACCTTTCAAATGCAGAACGTGTCATGAACACAGACACTTCCAGCGGAATTGCCCCAAATCCCCGGCCGGGACCAAGGAGGACGAGGAAGGATGGAAAGAAATCAAAAGAGGCAAGGCTATCCCTAGACCAACAGAGAAGAAAAATTCTGGAACAATGGGGAAGCCTCAGACCAATCCAAAGGCCAATGAAGACCCAAAAATTGGATCCTCCTCAAGTGGGAACGCAGAAACCATCGGGGCTCAAGAAGAACTTGAAGACATGATGAAGGAAGTAAAAGAAACTAGTACTGAAATAATCACCCCCCCATCCTCAGGAGGCAATGAAGGAAATAAAGATAAAGAAGAACATATAAGCCTGGCCTCCGAATCTGATGAAGACTCAGAAGGAAGAACCTATGAATCAGACAGCTCACAAGTCACCCCTATCAAATCAACCAGGGGTCCAAAATCCAAGAAGAAATAGAGAGAGGAGAAAGCCTATCTGGATGTTCTCCAAGGCTCTCAAAAAACTCTCAAGGGAATGATGAATACTAGGTCAGGGCGCAAGCATGGCTCGGCTCCAAAAGGAGCCACAATCTCCCAAGCCAATAAATAATGAAGTACGTCTTCTGGAATTGCAGAGGATTAGGCAGCAAGCTAAAAGAAGATGCCCTGAAAGATATAGTGAGAATGTATTCGCCTGAAATCCTCCTCATCCAGGAGACAAAGTTGGAGGAAACTTCCCTCCTCCATGCTAGCAAAACCTTCTGGTGTAAAGGTATTGGATGTGCCGTCAGTGCAAGAGGCGCCTCCGGTGGAATCGCTACCTTCTGGGATAGCTCTATCTATGACCTGATTCAAAAAGATAGCTCCTCCCATTGGCTTCTCACGAAGCTCCTCCATAAAGACTCCGACCAACAAGTAAGTATGTTCAATATATATGCTCTTGTTCTTCCTTCTAAGAAAAAATACTGTTGGGACTCGATTTTGTCCTATCTTTCGCTGCACAATCCTGAAAACATTATCATAGCTGGTGATATGAATGTCACTCTTGTTGTAAATGAGAAAAAGGGAGGCTCCCCGGTCAGGGATCCAGCTAGAGAATGGGTTGTAGACCTCATGTTGGGATGGGAGTTGGAGGATATCAAGCCCACATCTGGGAAGTTCACCTGGTCTAACAAAAGGGTGGGCCCAAATCATATTGCAGCTCGATTGGACAGATTTCTGGTCCAATCCTCTTTCCTAACTTGCGGTCTAATGGCCTCGTCCAAAATTCTGCCAAATAGCACCTCTGATCACAAACCCATTATCCTTGAGCTTTCCACGGATGAAAATCTTGGCCCTATCCCCTTCAGATTCAGTTCATTATGGCTTCAGCATGAGGGGTTCCAAGATATGGTTTCAGATGCCTGGAATAGTCCTGTTCAAGGTTCCCCTTTCTACATGTGGGAAGAAAAATTGAGGGGGCTCAAAAGAAGGCTTAAGGAGTGGGCTAGAACGTTGAAAACTCCCTCCTCCAAAAGGAAGGTGGCCCTGGACAGTCTTGCTGCCCATCAATTATCTTTGGAAAATTCTGTTGTTACCCAAGACCTTCTTCAGAGAGAAGTTGACCTGCAAAAATATTTTCACAAAGTAAGTAGGGAAGAAGAAGAACTCTGGAGGTAGAAATCCAAAGCTCTCTGGTTACAAGCTGGGGACAAAAATACTAGCTTCTTCCACAAACAAGCTGAAGCTCGCAAGCAATTCAAAACTGTTAAAGAAATTCATAACCAAAATGCAGTGGTTAAAGATTTCGAAGACATCAAGCGGGCAGCTCACTCTCACTTCAAAGATCTTTACTCTACCCCCGATGATCCACCAATGGATCCCCATGTCTATTCGATGAATTTGATCCCCCAATGTGTTCAAGATCCTGACAATTCTATGTTGACTGCTCTAATCAACATGAATGAGCTTAAAAATGCACTGGACAGTATGGAACCGGACAAATCTCTTGGTCCGGATGGCTTTCCTGTTAGATTCTATATTTCCTATTGGGCCATAATAAAAAATGACCTTCTGAGAATGGTCAGGAAATCTCAATCTTGTGCAAAGATCGGAGGTGGCATCAATTCAGCGTTTCTGGCCTTGATTCAAAAGAGAAAGGTGCAGCTGATTTCAGCAGATTCAGGCCAATCTCGTTGTGTAACTCTAGTTACAAGCTGATCACAAAAATTATAGCCAATCACCTCAAGAAAATATTACCGGCCATTATCCCTGAAAACCAAGGAGGATTCATCAAAGGGAGAAAGATTCTTGACAACATAGTGCTGGTGCAAGAAGCTGTTCATTCAAGCTATCACCGAAAGGAAAAAGGTATGGTGATTAAGCTTGACTTGGCAAATTCTTTTGATAGGGTAAAGCATGAATTCCTGTTTATGGTTATGAAGAAAATGGGCTTCTCTTCAGCCATCATTAACTGGATAAAAGCCTTCATTGCCTCTCCTTGGATAGCGCCTTTGGTAAATGGGTGACCTTCAGATTTTTTCCAAGCCTCTAGGGGCCTAAGACAAGGTTGCCCTTTGTCCCCGCTTCTTTATGCCATTCAAGCCTCAGTTCTCAACTTTCAACTGGACCATAATCAACAGACTCAAATGCTTCCTGGCCTTCGCATGGTTCACCATGTCAAAGACATAAATCATGCCCAATTTGCTGACGATACGTTATTTTTGGGTGGGGCAAGCATAAACTCTGCTAAATCCTTCAAGAAGGAGCTGGAAATTTATAGAGAAGTCTCGGGCAGCAAGATCAACTTTCTAAAAAGCACAATCTATAGCTCGAACTGCTCGGTTAAGGAATTATCAGATATTGCAAGGATTCTTGATATGGAAGGGTCCTGGGCCTGGGACTCCTTTAAATACCTGGGGATACCAATCTTCAAGACCACTCCTAAAGTTGCCCATTGGAGGCCTCTGCTGGACAAGATTAAAAGCAGAATCCATGCCTGGGGAGCTTCATGGCTGAATAATGCGGGGAAGATCATTCTGATGAAAGTTGTCCTCTCAAGTCTTCTGTTATATCAGCACTCCATCCTCCTTGCCCCAAAAACCTTCATCAACAAAATGGAAGCTCTTCTAAGGCGTTTTCTGTGGGAAGGGGGAAAAAACAACGAAAGAAGGCTGCATCTTGTTAAATGGGATACTATTAAAAAGCCATTTATGGAAGGAGGACTACAAATTCGCGATCTGGACGCTCAAAATCTGGCTTTGGGAACCAAGCTGCTTTGGGACATTGTCTTTGGAAAATTAAGTTGGAGCAAGAAAGTCCTGTGGAGAAAATATTTTCATGGGAAGTGCCTTAGATGCTTGGACCAGCCTCCTCGAACCTCCAAAGGTTCTCCTGTTTTTAAACTCTGCATCAAAGCTTTGGAACATTTCAGTCATATGTTGTATTGGATTCCAGGTAATGGGAACAAAATAAGAATCTGGGATGATCCTACTCTGGGTGATCAACCTTTGAGTCAGATGGAAGAACTTACCAATATCAAAGACTGGCTCCAGGCTCGCAATCTGAACACCCTCTGGGACATCTCCACTTGGACGGAGGATAGTCTTTGGGACAGCTGACAACTGGGGGAGGTCCCTTAGTGGCTGGATGGTGAAGCTTCAGTTCTTTTGGATAAACTTCAAGGGAAAGCTCCCTTAAAAGCTTCAGCAAAGGACAAACGAGGGTGGGGATCTGTCTCAGGTTCGTATTCTGCATCTGAAGGCTACAAAAGTATTATGGCCACTCCGAATGTTCCTCCAAATCCTGCTCAATGGAAATTTAAATGGGATTCCCCCTCTCTTCCCAAAATTGGTTTCTTCTGTTGGACGTTAGCTCACAACAGTATACTCACTCGTGATAATCTCTGCAGGCATGGTATGGAAGGACCATCTTGGTGCAATCTTTGCATGTCGGAGGAAGAAACAGTTGATCATTTGTTCTTATCCTGCCCTTTTGCGCTAGAAGTCTGGAAGGGGATCCTTATGCTAAATTCTGATAAATTCGAGCTCCCTAGGAACATCCCAAATCGTTTCCAAACCTGGAGCAACTTATCTCCGTTTGGTCTTTCCAAAAATCACCTTCTCAAAAATTGTTGGCTGTGGATCCCCAAGATCGTTTGCTGGAAGTTGTGGCTGGAAAGGAACAACAGATTATTCAGAAACGAAAGCTGCAATTCGTCCAGAGTCATCACCAAAGTTAAAGCTCTATTGGGAGAAACTCTTGAAGCCAACTCTTCCAAAAAGCCTGGAAAAGCTCTGAACAGAGAGGAGTATCTCTGGTTGAATGGACTGGTCCCTAACCATAAGGACTGTGCCACCCTTTCTGCTAGCGTCCACTCCAACTGGGAAATTAGGCTGGAGGAGCAAGAGTTCATTAAGTGGAGGTTGGCTCTGAATGAACATTGTCTTTTTTTTGATGGGGCCTCCAAAGGCAACCCTGGTATCGCAGGAGGCGGTGGGGTTCTCTTGGGTCCTGATGGTTCTGATGTGATCCGGTTTGCTTGGGGTCTGGGCAGGGAATCTAACAACAGAGCGGAGGCTCTTTCTCTGTGGCAGGGTCTATTTCAAGCGATCAAAGGTAACTTCCTATCCATTTCAGTCTTTGGGGACTCTAGGATCATTATCTAGGCGTTGAATACCAATAAGAATCCTTCTCAGCTCCATTTATCTGCCATCCTCAGGAAAATCAGACTTATATTGCCCATATTCCACAAGATCTCTTTCTATCATATTCCCAAGAAATTAAATACCCAGGCAGATATGGAAGCCAATCTCGGTGTTCTGCGGAGTAAAAGATCTCTGTCCATTAACTATGTCGACTCCTTATGCAATATCCCTTAAGTCCTGTGTTCTCTGGGCCTTTTTTCTGCTGGGTATTCCTCTGATCCCTAGGCCCTTCCATCCTCCCTATTGTCTGAACCGCAACAATTTTAATGATCATCTGAAAAAAATCTTGGTTCAATCCCTAATGAAGCAGTCTGACCTTTTCTCCCAGCTTCACGCCCTGTGTTTTGTCCCAGGTTTCTCTGTTGTAAGCATCTGGATGAAGGAAGGTTGGGTGATCAACTTCCGCATTTTTGGCAGAAGCAAAAACGCTCTGTTCTCTATCCATAGCGAATCCAAAGGAAATAGAAAGAAGGGCTCCTTTTGTGATATCCTGGAAAGCCTAATGAAGAACCTGATCGCTGATCTGGAGGGACCTCACGCCACCGACTCCACTCATCTTCTAGCGTTCATCTGTGGACTTGTCGAAAATCTCAGCGCTTCTTATTTCGATGCCTTCTCCAACGCTCCAATCGATCATGACATCATGGAGTTTAGAATTCTGCAGTGGGGTATATTCAATCTCTGCTACATTGTTTACTGTCTCAGGAGGAAAATTACGCTCTGCGCTCTTAGCCAGAGCAATACTGTAATTGCACAATGCCACTGCATTGGTGCCCTATAATAAAATTTAACCGCTTCTGCCTAAAAAAAATATATATAGAGTTTCTCAGATCTAACTAATTCTTAGTTTAGAAGGAGAGGTTGAGAAATTTCTCAGCCATTACCAATAGCTCATAAATCAACATTACAAATATAAGATGTAAGCATTAACTCCAAGTACTATTATGTTAAAATCCATACTTATAATCACATCTAATTAAAAAAATTGAAACTCTATTACATGGAAATAGAGAATATAAGCTATAAAGAAAAAGTGTGAAAAAATTCTTATTGAAAATGAGTCTTGTTTTTTTTTTTTTTTTAAATAATGGGGAAAAAATGAGTGTTTATTTGTGTTCCTTACAACAATGTCCATATTTTTAGGCTATCAGAAAATGCCAAATTAGGTGATATGGTCTATTAATTATTTATGCCATCACAAAATTCCAAATCGGTTAGTATAGTCTATTAATTATTGAAAAGCATGGTTGGATGTGTTGTAATTATTAAAGCGGGGTTGGATTTCTGTGTTGTAATTATTGAGAAGCATGGTTGGATTTCTATTTTATAATTTGAATTTGAAAATATTCTTTTTCCTTTCTATTTTAATTTGTAATTATATTCATAGTATTTTAAAGAAAATTTAATTATGTATAAAAGTGATATTGAATCATTATAATGATATATAAAGAGTGTGAATAAATTCGTAATTGTGGATATGAATAAAAGATTTTTGAGATAAAAAAATGTGTTGAGATGTTGTCTGGTAGGAATGAAATGCATAATATTAAAAAATGTCATTACATGTAATTTAAAAAAAAAGATCTATATAAAAGTGATATTTAATAATCGCAATAACCATATAAAGAAAGTGTAGATAAATTCTTGGATGTGGGGATAAATGGAATTAAAAAAAATATAATAGAAGAAGATATAAAAAAAACATGTGAGAGTTGATATAAACTATGAATCCAATAAAAAGGAATTTCAAAGATTTCTTTTTATTCTATTCATAGTTAAAAGTTTCCTTCCATTTTCTTCATATTTCCCCAAAATTATCTCTTGGCATTTTTTGATACCCTAAAAACATGATTTCTTCAATAATCATCACTAGACAAGTCATTTGGCATTTTCTGATACCCTAAAAGATGGACGTATATGGATAAACACTATTTTTTTTTATTTGATTCAATTTCTTCACATTTTATTATTATTATTATTATTTATTTATTTATTTTTGTTTTTAACCAAGCGATTATGGGACATATTCATTAGAACTAGGCTTTTTTTCAGTAAAGCATGTCTTTGGAGATTTGAACCAGCCACAACAAAAAATACAATATGTACCTCTACTGCGTGAGCTATACAATATGTGCCTCTTAACTCCTTTGACTCATTTTCAATATTAGATGTATGGTTATGGATCTCAATGTAGTAGCAGTTAAACTGTTAAAGTTTTTAATGTTTTTCTTTAAATTTAATAATGAAAAGTTTAGAAAGATCATGGATTTTTACCATTTAAAATGTGTTTTAGGAGGTATAAATGAATTCAACATTTAAAAAAATCTTTGGAATAATCCAATTGTGTAGATCACAAAGCTCAAACTTACTATTCCAAGAAATTTCACACAATTGGACCAAATTAAATAATATATATATAATATATATATTAATAATAATATATAATATATATAAAATATATATATATAATATATATATAAATATATATAATATTATATATATATATATCTAAACGTGTGCACTCAACATATTATAAATATAATTACAAATTTATTAATATCTAAAAAATAGAAAGAAAAAAACCATCCTAAAATATAAATAATAAATTGTTATTCTACCTAATTACCTAATTAATTGATCATATTAACCATTTTGAAAATTTATTGGTGTTTTCAATAATAAAAAAACATGCCACATGATATTTGTGCTGAAAATTAGGTAATAAATAATTAAAAGTCTTAAATTCTTATGCCCCCACTCCTCATTTCCACAATCAAACAATGAAATTTTTCACAATTTCTTTTGTTTCATGAATTTTTTAGATTTCATGATTTATTTATGTAATCTTTATATAATTTATAGAATTAAAAATGCATTAAATTACATTTACAATATTGATGTCCTATTATTTTAAAGATGTCTTAACTCGTGTTACCTTTTTTAGTAGTGTTTTGAAGCATTCGCCATGTGAGTTACTCAAATCTTCATGATGAAATGTGTTTTAGTTTTTGATGTCTTACTCTTTCATATATATGACAATGTATCATCACATGCATATTATTTTGATCTTTTTGTTGTTTCCCAAGCACAATCATTCTTTTATGTTTATATTTTCCAGTCTCCATATTTCAAATAGTAGGGATGAGAACTTAACTTAAATTAACTATATATATTTATTTTTTTTTCCTTATTATGTGTTAACAATCAAGTTAACCTTATTTTAATAAAATTTTCTTTTATACTAGTTTAAAATGATCACTCTTCTCTTCAATTTCTAAATATTTAATTGATTTTCATCCATATTCAACCATATATTAAGATATAATATACATAATTAGAATTCATATTAAGCTATATAAAGCAATTGGCCAAAATACTTTTTTTATGGATAAAATGTTTGAAGTAGTTAAATTATTTTACAGTTTCGTTCCTTTTTAGTTATATTTTTTTTGTCAATTTTCCCTCAAAGCTAATAAAGATTTTGGAATTACAATTTTTAGTTATATACTTTATTTAACACTAAAAAATACAATTTAAACAATAATTATTATATATATATATATTTATAAGTGCAATGCCTTTTTCCAAATTTTGCATTGTAAAAATGGTTTGTACTTGAAGAGATTTGGTCCCTTTAGAACCATGTTGAATCCTTTCTAAAACTAAATATTACATATAATAAAGTGAGAAAATTTTCTTGACCATAAACTATGAATGAAATAAAAACAAATCTGAAATCTTCGATGCATACCCCAAATGAGTGATCAATGTTTAAATATCTCTTTTTAATCAATTTATTCCCACAACACAACACATCTTTGTTTTCGATATTTGCTTTTATTCAAAACCTATCCCACACCATCTCAAAAGTTTTTTTGTTTTTATGAGATCTACTTTTTATGCCATTCATACTCCACAGCCTAAAATTTCACACTTTCTTTATATATTATAATTAAAATCACTATATATAATTGAATTTAAGCATACCAGGAATATAATTAAAGATTAATAGCCCACATCTTTGAATTTAAACATATCAAGCATATAATTACATATTAAAATTGCAAAATGAGAAAAAAATTATTCTTATAATCAAATAAAAAAACAAATATCCAAAATACTACCAATACTATAAACATCACACCACAATAAACATAAGCTTTATATTCTTACATCCCACTCCCCGTCCCCTTCCCACAATCCAACAAACTTCTTTTTCACACTCTTTAAATTCTTATGTCCCACTCTGCTTTCCCACAATCCAACAAACTTTTTTTCACCCTGCTGTTCATGATTTCTTCACATGGGAGGATCTTTCTTGTGGAACACCACGGATCAACACATCCTTTCTTTTTCTTTTTTTAATTCAATTATTTTTCTTTGACGACAACGGAAGTGCCATTCAATTAATTTTTGTTTAATTCGATTATTCTTACTTCCCCATTCACACTTTCTTTTCAAGAAACCCTATACCCACTTTCTTGCGGTATGGACCACCACGGATCAACGTATCTTTTTCTAGATCTCCTCTTATTCCATTCATACCCCACAAGGAATCAGCATATCTTTTTCCGGATCTCCTTTTTTCCATTCATACCCCACACTATAAAAATTTCTCTACATTTTCTTCGAATATCATAATCACAACTTATTGCCACTTTTCACGTACAATTGAGCTATTTTTAATCAAATATAATAAGTGTTATATAAGTGTTATAGATATAAACTTTTGAAAAATCTAATTTATATTAAAATTAAAAATTATAAATGAAGGATAATCCGTAGTCAAAGACAAATGACAACATACAAATCTAATGACTCTTCTCAATAATAATCGATCGACCAATTTCCCGTTGTTTTTCTATCCAGTTGTCCAAAGCACGACACAGCGCACCTCAGCTTTGAAAGTCCGGCAGCACTCCACAGTCGAGAAAAGACAGGAGACCAGTGACTCGCCTGAATACGCATGTAGCTGTGGACCGCTGGACTCCATGTGAAAAGCGGGCCCGAGTTGTCACTATTTTATCGGCAAATATAATGAAACCTCAAAGGGAAAAATCTACCCATTCTTTCTTGGTAATCGATCCATCATTACCAAGAAAATCTATGATGGGTGTAAAATAAGCAGTAGTCTATAACGCGACTTTTTGAAAGCCTTTTTGGCGGATTTTTCCGGTCAAAATCCGGCAGCAATTCATTGGAATCCCAAGTTTGATAGCTAGTTTCTGCACAATCAATGGCTCCCAGGGGTTTTCCAGGGCGCTGAATCCAAATATGCAGTTAAAAAACCATTTTAACTGCTAAAAATTAAGATTTAACCTCATTTCTTCCGCCGGATTCCGTCACCGGAATCTCCAAAAAGTCGCATTATAGACAACTCCTTTAATAATATATTTAAAAAATGGAAATACTATATATTGAATATATGAAATAAAATTAAAAATAACAAATTTACATATCAAGAAATTTGAGCTTTTTCGGTATTTCATAGATTTAGGTTAGTCGCAGGTTAAGAATTAATAAATAATTATAACTTTTGAATTTAGGATGTTATGATTGTTGAGATTTTTTGTTAATTAATTTTGGAAAAAATCTCATGTATATGACAACAATAGGATTTGTTGCTAAGTTAGCTCCAATTATTCTTGAGGAGGAGTTATTGCATCCTATATTTGTTGTGAGAGAATTTACGATTGAGTTTTCTACTCCTAGCTATAAAATGTAAGCCCGTAGAGGATATTTGGTCTGAGAGGGTGTGAGGAATTATGTGTTGTAATCTCCTATTGAATAATAAGATTGCCGATGCCTCTGTTTGGTGGATGTAGCCTAGATTGGTTGGGTGAACCACGTTAAAATCTGTGTTTTTTCATGGTTGAAGGCTGTGTGTCTTATTTGTGTATTAACTTCTGTTGTGGTAACTCTAACACTTGGTATCAGAGCGTGATCGATCCACTGTTTATTGCTGAACAGTGAACCTGTGTGTTGTTAGCCTTGCTGCAGTTGTGAGACCAAGACCGTTGACGTGTTTTCCAGTCGATCTGCGTGGCCGTGCAATTTGATACACTGTGACACTGCGCCATGCGTTGGTAGAAGAGATAAGATTGGTTATCAATCTGCGTGGTGTCATCGATCTGCTGTTGAATTGAGGCCTGCTTGTTTGAGCGTTGTGCGTTGGTGTACAGACAACACGCATGACCCTTCACGAGGACGCTATTTCGTTTGCAGCGTTGAAATGTGAATCTGCAACGGTTAAAGTGCGGTGGACTGGAGGTTGGACCTGTGTGGCACGTCAACTGTTGGAGGTTTGAACTGTTGAACTATTCTACATCAATTATTAAATGTTGTTCTGTTGACACTAATGATTAAAATGTTGAAATGTTTTAGAACGTTGTTTAAAGATTGGTTTTTTAAAAAAGACAAAAGCATTTTTGTAATGGGTTGCCTCATTCTTTGACTTGGTAGCTCATTCGTTATGGTTTATGATGTATGAGAATCATAGTTGATGTCAGCGTAGAGCTTCACTTAGGAAATGAAGTCAATGATTTAAATAAAATTTTATTTTTCGAGAGTTAGAAAGAAAACTGGTCTATCAAAAATTTATTAAAATCCTGTTGCAAGAGTAAACGAAGTGTTTCCATGGTCTTCCCTATGTTTAATGGGTCGCCGCACAACTTTCTTGATCCGTTTGCAAATTCTTTCACACCAATCTTTAAAATAAAACGAACAACTTATACTTTTAATAGCACAGCGTATGGCCCATTATTAGCAGTAGGCAATGCTTCTGCATTCAAGTCGATTTGAAGGTTTTGATAAAAGCTATCTATATCAGATTTTGTTTTTTAAATGGTAATATGCCATGATATTTGAAGGAAACCACAGTTTATAGATGGAAGGCAGTTTTTTGTTTAAATAAAAACTTCATTTATTAAAAGTGTCAATTGGAGATTTTTTGTGTGACACAACATGGCAAAAACTCAAAGTGCTCGATTTGAGATCGAGAAGTTCAATGGCAAAAACAACTTCGAGATCTGGAAAGTGAAGATGTATGATTTACTCGTGCAACAAGGCGTGGCGAAGGCTTTGTTGGGAAAATCCAAACAGCCTTACACCATGACAGATGATGAATGGAATGACTTGGATGAAAGAGCACTGAGCGGCATTCGATTGTGTTTGGTGGATGATGTTTTGTTTAACATCGTGTCAGAGAAAACTGCTCCTGGTTTGTGGACAAAGCTTGAAAATTTGTACATGACAAAATCCTTAACCAATAGGATTCTTCTGAAGCGATAGTTATACAGTTTGCGCATGAAGGTACATCCATTACTGATCATCTGAATACCTTTAATACTCTCCTGGTGTAGTTAGAAAGTATAGAGGTAAAATTTGAATCAGAAGATAAAGCTATAACTTAATTATGCTCGTTGCCCAAGTCATGGGATCATTTTGTTACTTCTATAAGTCTTAGTTCATCAGAAACCCTTGAATTTGATGATGTTGTTGGAGCTTTGTTGTCCGAAGAAACAAGGAAGAGGTCAAATTCAGAAACTTCTACATCAAAAGCAATGATGGTCAGAGGCCATTCTAAAGAAAGACGCTTCAGTAAGCACAACAACTCGCATTCCAAATCGAAAGGGAAGAAGAGTAATGTAAAGTGTTGGTTTTGTGGAAAATCAGGACATTTGACGAAGAACTGTTGGAAGAGACAGCAAACATCCAAAGACGACTCTTCGACAGAGAAGAAAGAAGCAAACATGACAGATACAGGTTCGACATCCATTTCAGGTATGAGTGATGAAGTGTTATCAGTTAGTATGTCTAATCACGATCAACATTGGTTGCTAGATTTTGGTGCATCAAATCACATGTGCATTCATAGAGAATGGTTTAAAACTTATAAATCAATCAATGATGGAGTAGTTTGCATGGGAAATGATGTCACATGTAACATTGTGGGAATTGGAAGCATCTAGCTTAAAATGTTTGATGGGACAGCTAAAATTCTAACTGATGTAAGACATGTACCTGAACTAAGAAAAAACCTCATTTCACTAGGAGTTCTAGACACTAATGGATATAAAACTTTTATTCAAGGTGGAGTAATGAAAGTTTATAAAGGAATTTTACTAGTAATGAAAGCAAAGAAAGTTGGAAATCTTTTTTAGTTAGAAGGAATAACAGAATCAAATCATGTTTCTACAATATCTGAAAATGACAGTAATTCTATTCGTTTATGGCATCAAAGGTTGGGCCATATGAGCAAAAGAGGTTTAAAGATTTTATCTGATCGTAAGTTACTTCCTAATTTAAAGTTTGTTAAGTTAGATTTCTGCAAACATTGTCTGTTTGGGAAACAAAGCAAGCAAAAGTTTAAAACTGGAAAACATACTAGTAAGTGAATCCTTGATTATATCCATTGTGATATTTGGGGTCCATCTCCTACAACCTCATATGGAGGATCGTCATATTTTGTATCTTTTATTGATGATTTCTCTAGAAAAGTGTGGGTCTACATGTTAAAGAAGAAGTGTGATGTATTTATAGTTTTCAAACAGTTTAGAGCATTAGTTGGAAACATCACTAGAAGAACCATTAAATGTTTAAGAACTGACAATGGTGGTGAATTTACTTCAAAGGAATTTGACAATTATTGCAAGGACGCTGGGATCGAAAGACATAAAACCACTGTATATACTCCTCAGCAAAATGGAGTTACTGAATGCATGAACAAAACTCTTTTAGAGAGAGTAAGAAGTATGCTTAGTAATGCCAATTTGCAGAAGTAATTGTGGACAGAAGCGGTTTCTACAACTTGTTATTTGATAAATCGATCACCATCAACTGCAATAGGATGAAAAATTCCTCAAGAGGTATGGAAAGGTCATGCTTGTGATTATTCTAAACTTAAAGTTTTTGGTTGTGATGCATATGCTCTAGTTCCGAAACATCAGCGTTCTAAATTAGATCCTAAATAAAAAAGATACATCTTTGTTGGATATGGTGATGGGACTAAGGGATACAAATTGTGTGATCCTACTACTCACAATTAACAGAGATGTTAAATTTAATGAATCTTCACTTGAAAATCCAGATGTAGATGATAAATTGAAATAGGATAATGTATCTAAGCGTCAACACATTCAGTTTGAAACCAGTTCAAATACTGATGATAATCAAGATGAACAAGTTTCAGATGCCGATCATGAACACATTTCAGATGCAGATCATGAACATGTTTCAGATACAGATCATGAAGAAGTTCCTACAGATAATAATCAGCAAATTGTGGAAGTACTAGAAACATCTTTAAGGAGGTCCAAAAGAATGAAGTTGTTGGCATTATGATTCTAGTATGGCTCTATGATACAGATGTTGTACTTGATGGCAACACCATGCACTGATCAGGCTCTCAAAATGTTGGAAATTAAGAAGTACGCAGGAGAATAGTTCAAAGGTACGTACCTGCAGGTACGCCGTGAAGGGATTGCGGCCGCACACGCAGGTCACCCGTTCAGAAGGTGCGTACCCCCAGTTCACTTTCTTCAAGGCAGAGAAGCGCGCTCACGTGGGGTTTTCTTATATTTGGCCCGTGGTATTTAGCCCGTCGTTCTTGATTCTATGGTTTTTCCCCGTGGTATTGCTTTATATTATTATTATTATTGAGCCCCATGTTTTTGGGCCCCTTGTATTGGTTATCTATGGTATTGATCCATGATTTTAGGAAGAGCTTGCCTATATAAAGCAAAGGAGATCACTTGGCTACGTATCTTTCAAAAAAATTGAATATCTTAAGATTTGAAATATTGGGTTGATCTATATAAAACTGAAGTTGAAAACGAATCTATGAAGGGTGATCTCTCGAGCGCATGATTAGATCTAAGAATCTGACTATCGGTGGCACACTGGGGGACTGCCATTTCGGCCCTAATCAGGGGTACGTAGGTAATTAATGGCGCAAGTGCGTGGGTACGCAGAGAAGAAGAAGGAGAAGTGCGTGGGTACACAGAGCAGAAGAAGGCACAGTGCGTGGGTACGCAGTGCGACAGAGGTTCAGGTGCGTAGGCACAAGGAAAGTACGCGGCGCTCCAGAAGTTGCAGGTGCGTAGGTACGCGGTGCTCCAGAAGTTGCAGGTGCGTAGGTACGCGACGCGATAACACCTGTGGGTGCGTGGCTACAGTAGCAGTGCGCGGCGCGATAGTATTTGTGGGTGTGTGCCTACAGTAACAGTATGCAGCGTGATTGAAGAAACAGTGTGTGGGTACGCGGTACAGCAGAAGGGTCTCTGCGGGTATACGCAGGGGAGCAGAAGGAGAAGTGCGTACGCATGCAGACCAGAGAAAGAAAAACTGCGTATCTGCCTTAAGACCTTTGTTTGGCTGAATTTCTCTGTTGATAAGGTGTTCTAGGTTTAGTTTTCTGTTACTGTTGATCTGGTTACTACAGTTGACTGAGTGATTTACTTGTACTTGATGATCTTTTGATGTTTATGGATCCAGTTTGAAAATTTATGAAAAGTGATCCTTGAAAGAAAAGAAGTAGGTGGTTGTAGCTCCCTTCCAGGAGAGACTGGAAAACAAGAGAGAGTTGTAGCTCTCTGCAGGTTGCAGCCTGCGTACTGGTAAAGGACTGCACCAGTACAAAAACTTTGTAAAAGAAGTTTCTAATTTGAAAGAAGATAGAGACATATTGCAGCAGGTGGTTTTCACCCACATTGGGTTTCCACCTTACATCTGGTGTTCTTTGGTATGACTATCTGTTTTCTTTGTTCATGCTCATTATTCTGTGGTACTGACATGCAAAAATAATTCGAAGTGTAAATAAAGAAGATTTATTAAAAGAGCTTAATAATACTGATTCACCCCCCCTCTCAGTATTATTTCCAACAATTGGTATCAGAGTAGGTCCTTCTGAAGGAGCTTGATCGCTTGAAGGAAGATCCATCATCATGAGCAACTATGAGAGGGAAGCATCGATCAGGCCACCGATTTTTGATGGGACAAACTTCGTATATTGGAAGGTAGGAGTTACTGCCTATCTTCAATCTTTGGGTACTGAAGTTTGGGACATCATAGAAACAGGGTATACATTTCCATCATCTACTCCTACAGATCTAGAAGAGAAAAAGAAATATGAAACAAGTGCAAAGGCAGTTAATACTCTTCTAGGATGTCTATCTCAATCAGAATTTGTGAAAGTTATGCAGTATAAATCCACAAAAGAAATATGGGACAAGATCGTTCTGAGCTATGAAGGATATGATCAGGTAAAACGTGCAAAACTTCAAACCCTCATAATTCAGTATGAAAATCTCAAGATGTATAATGATGAAAGTGTGGCTAACTATTTTCTCTGTGTAGATGAGATTGTTAATTGTATGAAAAATTTGGGTGAAGAAATAAAAGAAGCTGTAGTGGTTGAAAAAGTTCTGAGATCTTTGTCACCTAGGTTTGAATCTAAAGTTTCTGCGATAGAAGAAAAAGAAAATCTCCAACATCTTAAAATGTCACAACTGCATGGAATTCTAACTGCTTATGAAATGAGGAAAGGAAGTCCTTCTGACAGGAGAGAAGCTGCCTTCAAGGCTTCAGGCAAAGGAGAGTACTATGAATCAGGAGAAGAAGAAGAATCAAATTTTGTCAGAAATCTTCAACGAGGTTCTGGAAGGTTCAGAGGTAAGTTGCCTTTTAAATGCTTTGCCTGTGGAAGAGTAGGTCATTATGCTGCAAAATGTCCTTATAAGGATAAAGGAAAGGAACCTGCTAGATGGAACAAGAAACAGAGTGCAAGTAAGAAAAGCTACTACACTCATGAAGACAGTGATGGTCTATCAAAGAGTGATGAAGATGAACGAGGTAATGAATATAAATTGTTAATGGCATTTGAAGATGATGATTATATGGATGCTATAGATGTGGATTACTTTCATGAAGAAATTACTAAACTTAAGAGATGTATAGAAGAGAAGAATATGATCATTGATACTCTACAATTTCAAATTGATGAAAAGGAAAGACATCTTGAAAAATTAGAAGGTGAAATTGTTGGTCTTAGAAAAGAGATTTAGAAAACAAAACCTATTAATCTCAAGTTTGTCAAAGGATCTGAAATTTTGGATGAGATTATCAATGTGCAGCGGTCTCCTCTAAACAAGACAGGTCTAGGCTATAATGGAGAAACTTCTCAAGCATCCACCTCAAAAAGCTATCTTGATGCAGCAAGAAGAAGTGAGCAAAGGCACAATGAAGACCATCAGATAAAGCAGGGACGAACTACAAACAGAAACTATCAGGGGAAATCCATCTTAAGGGTGAACAAAAGCTACAACCAGCCACAGGTAAAATCTTCTCAATTTGGTTCAAGAATAGATGACAAAAGAAATTACAATCAATTTGCTGGTAGATTCGATAACCGCAGAAGTTTCTTCAATGGACAATGCTTTTCTTGTCATAACTTTGGTCACAAAGCAGCTCAATGTGTTGCATATAAAACAATCATGACAAGGGAAGCTCAAAAACAAAGAAGTATGAACGGGATTACAAAAAGGACCTATAACAACTTTTCGGTTCTTGAAAATGAAGTTGAATGTTCTATTTGCAATAACTTTGGTCATGAAGACTCTGAATGCAGGAGCAGGTTTCAGCAGAGAAAGGAACAAGCCTCTAGCACCAAAACATGGAGAATAAAGGAACCACGAATAGAAAGATGTGGGATAGCATTTTATGCAGAGGGACAGGAAAATCTATGGTACATTGACAGTGGATGTTCGAAGCATATGACAGGTGATAAAGAAAAACTTGAGTCATATTCCGCTCTAGAAAAAGGAAGGCAAGTCTCTTTTGGAAATGATACTCCTGCAACTATAAAAGGAAAAGGTATTGCTCAGTTAAAAGAAAAGGTCAAGGCTGGAAATGTTTTGTATGTTGATGGATTGAAACATAATCCTATAAGTGTCAGTCAGATGTGTGATCAAAGAACCGAGGTGATATTCAGATCAAATGGATGTCTTGTTCGTGATCTTGATACAGGTAAAACAGTGATCAAAGGCAAAAGAACTCCAAACAATCTATACATATTTGAAGAAAGACAACAACAATGCTATCTAAGCAAGGATGATGAGCACTGGTTATGGCATCGGAGGTTGGGACATCTAAGCTTTTCATAAATAAGGAAAGCATGCAAATATCAGGCAGTTCGCGATCTTCCAGCTATCAAAATTCCTGACAACACCATATGCAAATCATGTCAGTTTGGAAAACAAACCAGAACTAACTTTCCAGAGAAGGAAGGATCAGCTAGCATACCTCTTGAGCTAGTTCATACAGATACATGTGGACCTTTCAGGAAAAGAAAACCTCTAGGAGAAGAATACTTGATATTATTCATTGACGATTTCTCCAGGTTTGTCTGGTTAGGACTTATGAAGCACAAAGATGAAGCATTCGAAAAATTCAAAGCCTTCAAAGCCTTGGCTGAAAATGAATCAGGTCACAAAATTAAGAGCCCCAGATCCGACAGAGGTGGACAGTTTACCTCAAATGAATTTTTTGATTTCTGTGAAGAACATGGGATAAGAAGAGAATTCTCTACAACTAGAACTCCTCAGCAAAACAGAGTTGTGGAAAGAATGAACAGAACAGTCCAACAAATGGCTCGTGCTATGCTTGATGAGTCTGGAACTCCCGCAACTTTCTGGGGTGAAGCTGCATATGCTGCGGTTGTTATTCTCAACAAAACAAATGTTCGGGTGAATATCACTCAAACTCCTCATGAGCTATGGTATGGTGAGACTCCTTCGGTAAAGCACTTCAAAATATTTGGGGGCAAGTGCTATATTAAGAATACTGATGAGCAACTTGGAAAACTTGAACCTAGAGCAGATGAAGGCATTCTTCTTGGTTATTCTCCACACAGCAAAGCATACAAGTGCTACAATAAAAGACTTGGAAGAATTGTTGACAACATTGATGTAGTGGTCGAGGAGAAGGGATACATTCCTAGGCAAGTAAATCATGAAGATATCGAAGAAAATGAAGACTACCCTCAAAGACAAAATGATGAAGAAGAAGATGAACCTCAAGAAGAACAAGAGGAGCAGATAAGGATAGAAGAGAAGACTCCATCCAGATATGTTCAGAAGAATCATCCAGAATCACAGATTTTGGGGCAGAAAGAAGCAGGTGTACAAACAAGAAGAACAGTTGCAGAAGATTCAAGCTATTTGGCACTACTCTCTTCCACTGAACCACAAAATGTGAAAGAGGCATGCAAGGATGAATGTTGGGTCAAAGCAATGGACGAAGAACTTGAGCAGATCGAAAAGAACAACACATGGGAGTTGGTTCCTAGACCAAAGGATAAGAATGTTATAGGGACAAAATGGGTCTTCAAAAATAAGTTGAATGAAAATGGGGAAGTAATTAGAAACAAGGCCAGACTTGTGTGTAAAGGGTATGCGCAGCAAGAAGGAATAGATTTTGAAGAAAATTTTTCTCCTGTTGCAAGACTTGAGGCCATCCGAATGTTCCTTGCTCTCTCAAGCTTTCAAAAGTTCAAAATATTTCAAATGGACGTGAAATCAGCCTTTCTGAATGGAGACTTAGAAGAAGTATACATTGAGCAGCCAGATGGTTTCATTCTTGGAAATGATCCAAATCTTGTATGCAGACTGAAAAAGGCTCTCTATGGTCTTAAACAA
>APFE030682744.1:45465-61674 GCA_000404065.3 Pinus taeda
TTCTTAGGGGGACCATAACCCTTTGCCCTTGATGTCAAAGGGGGAGAATGTCGCTGAAGTTTTTGAGGTTGCCATCAAGTCCAAAGGGGGAGATTGTTGGCATTATGTTTCTGGTATGGTTATAGGTTACAAATGTTGTACTTGATGGCAACACCCATAGCAAGGGCTCTCAATATGATGAAAATTAAGAAGTACGCAGGAGAACAGTTCAGAAGATGCGTACCCACATGTACACTGTGTAGGGACCACGTCCAGACACGCAGGTTACCCATTCATGAGGTGCGTACCCCCAGTGCACACATTTCAAGGCAGTAAAGCGCACACACGTGGGGTTCCTTATGTTTAACCCTTGGTATTTAGCCGACGGTATTGTGTTATCATGGTTCTGGCCCGTGGTATTGTTTATTTTATTATTATTATTGAGCCCCATGATCCTTGATTTGAGGAAGAGATTTCCTATATAAAGCAAAGGAGATCATTTGGCTTGGTATGCTTTTGGGTTGAATATCTTAAGATCTGAAATATTTGGGTTATTGTTTCAAAAAGCTTGATCTATATGAAAGTGAAGTGGAAGGCGAATCTGTAAAGGGTGATCTCCCGAGCACTTGATCAGATCTGGGCATCTTTCTAACTATAGAACACTGGTGATCTGTAAATTCAGCCCTAATCTGATGTACGCAGATGTTTAACGGTGCCTCTGCGTGGGTACGCAGAGCAGAAGAAGCATAAGTGCGTGGGTACATTAAGGCGACGAAGGAGCAGTGCGTGGGTATGCAGAGCAACGGTGGTTCAGGTGCGTACGCATAGAAACAGTACGCGGCACGATAGTGTCTTTGGGAGCGTGCCTTCAGTGAAGTACGTGGCGCGATAGTGTATTTGGGTGCGTACTGTACGCAGCGCAGTGGAAGAAGTAGTGCGTGGTCACGCAGTGCAGCAGAAGGAGCTCTGCGGGTATACGCAGAGAAGCAAAGGATGAAGTGCGTAGCGACGCAGGCCAGAAAAAGGAAAACTGCGTATTTGACTTAAGATCTTCTGTTGACTGAATTTTTCTGTTGATAAAGTGTTCTGGGTTCAGTTCTGTTATTTTGATCTGGTTACTGCAGCTGACTGTAATTTATATGTACTTGATGATCATTTGATGTATATGGATCCAGTTTGAAAATTTATGAAAAGTGGTCCTTGTAAAGAAGTAGGGGGTTGTAGCTCCCTTCCAGGGTGAGACTGGAAAACGAGAGAGAGTTGTAGCTCTCTGCAGGTTGCATCCTGCGTACTGGTAAAGGATTGCACCAGTACAAGACCATTGTAAAAGGAGTTTCTAATTTGAAAGAAGATAGAGACATATTGTAGCAGGTGGTTTTCACCCACATTGGGTTTCCACCTTATATCTGGTGTTCTTTGATGTGACTGTCTGTTTTCCTTGCTCATGCTCATTATTTTATGGTACTGATATGCAAAAATAATTCAAAGTATAAATAAGGAAGATTTGGTAAAAGGACTAGATAATACTGATTCACCCCCCCTCTCAGTATTATTTTCAACATACAAAGACTAAACCATTGCTTTAAATAATGTTGGTCTACAATTCCTTTCACCTATCCACTTTGCATATTTTAGAATTATGAAAATCTTGAAACTTTAACATATATTTTTCGTCAACCCTTTACAAGGATTATGGTTTGGCATGTTGGTTAAAACTTTAGGATTTTAGTGATAATGTCTATTGAAAATGCAACAATAAAATCCTAATTTAATTTTCTCCTTGAATTAAATTAGGAATAAAATTGTAATTCCACATCATAAGACAACTTGTACTAGTTAAATAAGTTAATTTGACTTAGTTAGATCAGTGAATTCGAGTTGAGGGTATAATTAGAGTCATGTAGAGTGTCTCCTACATTATAGGAGCCCTAGTTGAGTTTATTTTGAGTTGTAATTAATTAACTCAGTTTAACTGAATTAAAGTCAGTTAAACTAGTTCCAACAAATGGAGGAACTAGTAGGAGGTCATACAGTGGGGTGTTGCTTCATGTGTTCATCCAGTTAACTAATGATTCACTCATAAATAACTCATGCATGTTAGATCATAGAGTTACCTAGTTGATATTGGAGTTTAGTCAGTTGTAAAATCATCTGAATTGTACAAGTGGTGCATGCAGTTAGAGGAAGGCCTATGAGGATTATGCAATTCATATTGAGGAATTTCCCTAATTAATAGGGAGCTAATTCCCAAGGAAATAGATACTTGGGAAAGCATAAATTTGGTTAAGTATTGGGCTGGGCTTGTCTAAGAAGCAATGAGATAGATGGAGATAGTGTAGAGGTTTCTCGTGCCTGAGAAAAGAATTATAATCTTCTCATATTTTCTGACTAATATAATATATAGATAGCAAGGGTTTTTAGTTGTGACTTTCCCAAGGAAATAATTGTGTAATGTGTTGATTGAATTATTTCTCTTGTATGATTTTTGATTTCACAATCTTTTAATTGTTTCCGCTGCTGAGTAGAGTAAATTCAAGTCTATTGTTTTAGTACATTACAATTAATAGTTTAAATATACAGGGAATTCCACATGGTATCAAAGAAGAAATCACTCTAGAAGAGGAGAATATGTGTTTGTCTTTTGTAGATGAAATTGAATTTTCAATATCATTCTTCAGATCTAGCAGGATGTTGTTCTATGGATTGAGACTCGAATATGCCCTTGAGGGTAGTTAAAACTATATTGCTTGGAAGTACAGGATGGAGGCAATGTTGGAAGATAACAGGCTGAAGGAATTCATAGACATTGGTATTCCTAAGCCTCCAACAATTGATGCTCAATATATGGCAGAGTAGAGGAAATGTGTTGCAAAGGCGAGAAGGATCATACTAGAAGGAGTTCGAGATCAAATTGTCTTGAACCTCCATGGGAAGGAGACTCCATATGCAATGTGGAAGGCCTTGACAGACCTGTTTTTGAACATCGATGACCACAGGAAGCTAGCATTGAAGGACAAGCTTAGGAAAATCAAGATGGAGAAGGGTGACACAATGCCAAAGTAATTGACCAAGTTCACTCAATGTCGGGATGAACTTAGAAGCATTGGTGTTACAATTACTGAAGATGATCTAGTCATCCTAACACTTTTAGGCCTTCCTAACGGCTAGCATAGCTACCAGGATTTGGTAAATGGCAGGGAGAAGCTACTAGAGTGGCAGTGTTTATGGTCTGACTTGGTGCAAGAAGAGATTTGGTGAAACACCGAAGATGGAACCTCATCTAAGCATGATGATGAGGAGAATTGTGCCTTGGATGGAAAGGAAAAGAAAGGGAAAGGGAAGTCATCCCATTCCAAATTAGATTCCAGTCAGGGTGGCAAGAAGGACTTGTTGAAGATTAGATGTTTTCACTATCATGAGCTGGGACACTATGCCATGAAGTGTATGCACAAGAAGATCAACAAGAAACACTTAGGAGGAGCAGAAGGTGAAGTTATTGCTTTACAATTTGAGTTGGATTTCACCCTCATTACTTTCATGGTGACATCAATGCTAGGTAGTCTGTGGTATCTAAATAATGGAACCTCATTCCATATGAATGGCAACAAATAATTCTTCAGTGACTTGGAGGATAAGGACCTTCAGATGCACATCGAAATGGGATATGATGGAAGGTATAGTGATACCAACATCGGTTTTGTTACTTTTTAGAGGGAGTCTAGTTCTCCTCTCACATTAAAAGGTTTCATGTATGTTCTGAGTCTAAAGAAGAATTTGGTTTCAGTTGCTATGTTGGAGGAATGTGGATACAATGTGATATTTAGCAAAGGAAAGACTTTCCTTCGTCACATAGCCTTGGGACATGTGAAGAGGATTGGGGTTCGAGTGAAGAACCTCTACAAATTGGATGTATACTATTGTGCTTCTTTGAGCACAAAAGAAAGGAAGGTGCAAAGTCGAGACATCGGTGAATTGTGGCATAGAAGATTGGGTCACTTGCACCACGGAGCTTTGAAGATCATGCAAAATATTTCTACAGGACTTCCCAAGAGTACACTAGAGGAGAGAGATACATGCAAAGGGTGTACATTGAGGAAGTACACCAAAGCCACCTTTCATGATAAGGACAATCAAGCGTAAGCGATCCTTGAAAAAGTTCACTAAGATGTGTGTTAACCATTCTCGAAAACCTCCATGGCCAAGCACATGTATTATGTAACATTTGTAGATGATTTCTCATGCAATTGCTAGATTTTCTTCATGCATAAGAAAGATTAGACATTCTCTAAATTTTGTGAATTTAAAGCACTTGTTGAGAAAGACACTAGAAGGAAAGTGAAGTCTCTTAGGAGCGATAACGGTGGAGAATATGTGTTGAATGAATTCAAGAACTTATGTGCATCAGAAGTCATTCGATGGGAGTTAATAACATCCAATAACCCAAAATAGAATGAGGTGGCTAAAAGGAAGAAAAAAATTATTATGGGAGTTGCACGGTCAATGTTACATGATTAGGGCCTACCATTGCACTTGTGGGTTGAAGCATGCAACACAACTATATATGTGCAGAACAAGATTCCTCATCGGATTCTCAAGATGAGTACACCAGAAGAAGATTTTTCAGGTAAGAAACCAGATGTGGCACACTTCAGGTTCTTTGGTTCATTAGTTTACTATCATGTTAACAAGGATGCAAGGAAAAATTTAGAGGCAACAGTTGAGATGGGCATATTTGTGGGGTACACTGATACATCTCACAACTATCGGGTGTACTTTCCATCTGACAGGATGATAATGATTCGAAGAGATGTGAATTTCGATGAAAAGAAATCCATGAGATGTTCCCTTGAGAGGGAGTTTCAGTTGAATGCAGATGTGGAGCTTTTAGCTCTAAAGGAAGAACCTTGGAATGATGTGGAGCATCCACATGCATATGAGTAGAGAGTGATAGCACCCAATCATGCAAAGACTTCCAAAGATGGAAGGAAGCCCACCATAGAGGCTAACAGATTGACGCATCATGCTAGAGAGAATGTGGGAGCACCCAAATCACAACGTAAGTAGAGGAGGTCACCAGATCAATACTTTGGTTACATGGATCTAATGAGTGAGAGTGTAGAGATTGAGCCATCCTCATTTGAGGAAGAAGTTCAGCAACTAGTATGGGTTTATAAGGTAAATCTAGTAGCAGATGGGAGTGTGTAGAAACACAAGGCCATATTTGTGGCTAGAGGTTTCTCTCAGGTGGATGGAATTGATTAGGAGGAGACCTTTGCTTCAGTAGAAAGGTACTCTTCAATCAAATCTATTCTAGCACTTTCAACGCAGATGGGATGGAAGATACATCATATGGATGTGAAGACAACATTCCTCAATGGAGTGATTGAGGAAGAGGTGTACATTGAGCATCCGAAAGGATTTGAGACCTCCAATAGAGAGTTGCATGTGTGCAGACTCAAGCGAGTGTTGTATGGATTGAGACAAGCACCCCATGCTTGGTACACCAAGATTGGCATCTATTTCACCAAGTTGGGATTCACCAAAAGTGAAGTAGATGCGAACCTTTACCATATTGTGGTCGAAGGTAATTTTTTTATTATAGTATTTTATGTCGATTATTTAATTCTAACAGGTGATGAAAAGATGGTAAAATCTTGCAAAGAGGATCTTGCAATAGAATTCGAGATGGACCTGGGGCTCATGCATTATTTCCTTGGTGTGGAAGTATGGCAAGAAGATGAGGAACTGTTTGTCTCTCAAGGAAACTATTCCAATGAGATACTGAAGAAGTTCCACATGGAGAGCAGCAAACCCATGGAGACTCCTCTAGCAGGGAATTGGAGGAGGAAGATGCTACTTTAGGTGAAGTAGTGGAGGCTACTATTTACAGGCGGCTTGTGGGTTTACTTAAGAATTAGGTGAACACACGAATGGACATATGTTTTTTAGTTAACCATCTTAGCCAAACAATGGTTAATCCAAACAAACTTTATTGGAAGCAAGCTAAACATGTGTTGAAATACGTTAGAGGCACCACTTAGTTTGTTCATTGGTATAGACAGACAAAGGGAGGGAAGATTTAAGGCTTCACAGATGAAGATTGGGTAGGGAGTCCATCTGACAGGAGGAGCACATCAGGGGGAATCTTCAGTATTGGGTCAGCAATAGTTTCTTGGTACAACATGAAGCATATATTAGTTGCACTAAGTTCGGCAGAAGTAGAGTACATGGTTGGTAGTCAAGCAGCTTGTGAGGCTATCTAGATGAGGACGATCCTTGTTGGGTTATTGGGGTAGCAGATGGATCCTACAGTGATTTACTATGACAATAAGAGTTGTATCAAACTCTTTGAGAATCCATTTTTTCATGATTGGTCCAAGCATATCGACATCTAGTATCATCATCTACGAGATTGTGTGCAAAGGAGAATCATATTGCTGGAGTACATTCCTATAGAGGAACATGATGAAGACATCCTGACTAAGGCACTATCAAGAGGAAAATTGAGTTCCATAGAGGTAGTATTGGGGTATCTGATAATCCCTTTCTTTTTTAGAAGGAGTGTTGAAAATGCAACAAGAAAATCCTAATTTAATTTTGTCCTTGAATTAAACTAGGAATAAAATTGTAATTCCACATCACAAGATAACTTGTACGAGTTAAATAAGTTAATTTGAATTATTTAGTTTAGTTAATTCAGGTTGAGGGTCTAACTAGAGTCATGTAGAGTGTCTCCTACATTATAGGAGCCCTGGTTGAGTTTATTTTGAGTTGTAATTAATTAATTCAGTTTAATTGAGTTAAAGTCAATTCAACTAGTTCCAATTGATGGAGGAACTTGTAGGAGGTCATATAGTGGGGTGTTGCGTCATGTGTTCAACCAGTTAACTGATGATTCACTCATAAATAACTCATGCATGTCAGATTGGAGAGTTACCCAGTTGAGATTGGAGTTCAAGGACAATGTACTAGAAGTTGTAAAACCATTTGAGTTGTATAGGTGGTGCATGCAGTCAGAGGAAGGTCTATGAAGATTGAGCTATTCATATTGAGAAATTTCCCTAATTAATAGGAGGCTAATTCCCAAGGAAATATCACAACGAAATAAGGACCTTGGAAAGTAGAAATTTGGTCAAGTATTGGCTTGGGCTTGTCTAGGAAGCAGTGAGATAGATAGAGATAGTGCAAAGGTTGCTCGGGCTTGAGCAAAGCATTGTAATCTTCTCATATTTTCTGACTAATGCAATATACAGATAGCAGGGGGTTTTAGTTGTGGCTTTCCCTAGGAAATCATTGTGTAATGTGTTGATTTAATTCTTTCTCTTGTATGCTTTGTGATTTCAAGATTGTTTAATTGTGTCTGTTGATGAGTAGAATAGATCGAAGTCTATTGCTTTAGTAAATTACAATTAGCAGTTTGAATCTACAAGGAATTTCTACAAGGCCACGGGTTCAACCTTGCAAACCTTCCATTCAAGGATTTTGGATAATATACATAATTCAAATATTAATTTACCACCTCTTTTCCAATGATGGTAATTGGTGTATTTGTAAAAAATGTTTAGGTTATCGATGGAGGTCGCAGGTTTTATCCTCACTGATGACATTTATATACAATGTCATTTTTATTAAATATAATAGTTAATTCCAATATACAATAGCCACATCAAATTTTATAATGGTGAACCATTGGATTTGAGCTGAGAAGGTCGGGAGTTTTATTTCTCACCGATTTTCCTTTTCAAAAAATTTGATACTACCACGTGGAAGCTTCTGATTGGCCCATGTTAGACACAGTCAACCTACTAAATTAGCATAAAATATCACCTCATTGTCAATGCCATGTCACCCTCTCAGATCAGCTTTCCTGTACAGTTTGTACTACCAAATTACCTCCTATGGTGTTTGACTTGAATTTATCAATGGAATGAAATGATATACACATTTATAACCAAAACATAGAGAAGCAATGAAACTTGACTTCTATTAATAAATGGAAATTGTTGAAACTATATACATGCAAAATGAAAACACACTAGCTCGAATGGTGGTAGCTTATCTCAGAGAAGATATATGATGACTACACATATTTGTTGAACTATGTTACAATGAGTCTCAGAGGAATTTTTTTCATAAAGAAGTAATGAGACACCATAAACATCCAAAAAGATAGCCCTAGGAGATGAAGCACCAAATGCTTTTGGGCCCTAATGGGGTAAGTTGGAACATCAAATTCCTAGGGTCACAACTTTGGCATATGAAATCCAAGAAGTTTTCCCAAAAAACAACATTTAGGGCCTTAGAGGAACTTTGGAAGTTTAGGAATTAAAGACTGATAAAAATAAAAAATACCAAAATAGAAAAATTGTGTTGTGATCCACGGAATAGTTGGGTGGCCATCGATATCAACCTGGATCATTCCTCCCCCCTTAGGAAGAAATGATTTCCATTGCATTGAGTTCCTCCATGAGATTCAAAAGCTCTTGCTAAACTTGGCCCTTGGTGATCCACTTGCCTTAGTGTAGGAGCTAACCTAATACAATTGCATCCTTTGTTGGTGAGTGCTCTTAATATGTGTGTCCATGATCTAATTAATTGTGACCTATTCAATGAAATTTAGGTTAAGATCTGTTATTGTTAGCTACTCTGCAATTTTTGATGTGTCCAACAATGTGGAAAGTATGGCTAAAGGAAATCCACATTAAACGCTCGGTGCAGGCCAAGGATGAGAGGGATACTTAGCTCAAAAGAGCTCAAAATAATTGTCACCCATAGTCTTAGTGATGGTATGAGGTCCATAACGGAGTGGTTGAAGCTTCTAATGGGCCCTTGCAAAGCATTCATTCTGTAAATGTAACCAAACATTCTCTCCCACTTGAAATTTGTGTGGCACTCAATGTTGATCATGACATTGTTTGTACTTAGTATTGGATTTTTACAAGATAGATATCATAGACCTGTTGGAAAGTGTGTTGAATTCATTTAATAAAATTGGTAGCTCTGTTAGTTTCATATTTAACATGTGCAAATTCTTCCTATGTAGTTGCAAGGGGTAGTGTGACATCAATGGGTCCTAATGGTTGAAATCCGGCGACCACCTAAAAGGGCCTATGGCCATTTGAGTTATGGAGAGCTATTTTGTAATTTCATTGAACAAAGGGGAGATTCTCATCCCATTTTCATGGATGCTTAATGTTGTACGTGTGAAAAATGTGCATGCTCGTCCTATCAATGACCTTTGTCTAGCCATTAGTATAGGGGTGGAAGGTAGTTG
This sequence comes from Pinus taeda, assembly GCA_000404065.3. Classification (NCBI taxonomy): domain Eukaryota; kingdom Viridiplantae; phylum Streptophyta; class Pinopsida; order Pinales; family Pinaceae; genus Pinus; species Pinus taeda. Next base: position 54,719 of record APFE030682744.1, read on the forward strand.
ATTTGGTGAGCTTTGTGTCCAACAATGACTAGAGGATTGACCATAATTCATTCAGGAACTTGCTATCCCAATTTGATATGATGGTCTACAGGATCCAAAAATGTACCCACACCAGTTTAAAGAAGAGCTTGGCAGTGACTTCTATTGTGATACTCTTCTTGCAGGCAACTAGAATGACCACCTTATAATATATATCAACGACTGCGAACACACAGTGATTACCATACTTGATAGAAGTAAGGCCAAGCATATAGTCCACTGAAATGGATTCCCAAGGATGGTTAGGAGTAGGTAGATGGGTGTATAAGCCTTTCTTCTTAATGGTTGGTTTGGAAATGGTGTAGGTGGCGTAGGACATAATATACTTTCTAACATCTTATCAAAGTTTCCACTAATAAAAATAATTCTGCAGTACTACCATTGTCTTCTCCACACCAAAATGTCTTGCTACCTAATTGTAATGTGCCTCCCATATAAGCTTGGGATGCTCGCTTAAAGGAACACAAAGGTGTCCCAGGTAGCACAACAATGCAACTTGGATGTGGAAGTTTAGAACTTGCTTGCCTCTCATCAATATCGTGTATGTGGAAGCAAATTGCAAGTTGTTGTTGTATACATGTGGCCATCTGGAGGTCTCATTCCCACAAGAGTTGAGATTATGGTCAATGCCACAACCAAGGGCTGATAGAGGTAATCTATGACATGACTGGTGCTAACCTTATTATATTTGATGTTTAAATGGAATTATTGTAGGTGTGTGGACCATATTTTATGATGGTCATTTTGTAACTTGGCATGTGATCCATGTGGATGGTCATCTCCTTCCCTATAATATAATGCTTCCATTACTAGCAACCCTGCATAATGGAATACATATCCTTACCATAGGTGGGGTATCCCTACATAGTATCAGAAAGTGTTTCACTATGATAGGCCACTAGATATCCTTGTTGAATGAGGACTACACCAATAGCATAGTCAGAGGCATATCTCTCAATCTCAACTGGTTGTTGTAGGTATGACAAGGTGAGGAATGATGTAGAGAAAAGGTAGTGTTTCATTTCATCGAATGCCTTCTAATACGACTTCAACCAAAAAAAAAAATTCTTTTTCGTTCATCACTTGACTTAAGGTCCAAGTGATATAAGAGAACCCCAACACGAATATTCCGTAGAGGTTAGCAAGGCTCGAGAAGCTATGAATCTTTATTAGATTCATTGGGGCTAGACAATCTCGAATGAATTGGATATTTTGTAGATCCACATGCACACCTTACTCATCAATAATGTAGCCTAGGCATTGGACCTTGTCCATGTCGAATGAACATTTTTCTAAGTTAGCACATAACTTTTGTTGATGTAGAATGTGAAGGGCTTGTTGAATGTGCTACAAGTGTTCTTCTCAACTCTTGTTGAAGATGAGGATATCATCCATATATACAACCACGAAATGGTTGGTGAAAGATTGCAAGATATAATGCATCAACCACATGAAATTTATTAAGGAATTCATCAAAACAAAGGGCACGAACAACCATTCAAAAACACCCTCCATGGACTTGAAAGAAATCTTCAACACATCAATTAGCTTTATTGGGACTTGGTGGTAGCCGAACTTTAAATCAATCTTACTGAAATACTTCTCCCCCTTGAGTTGGTCAAGAAGGCCATAAATCTTGGGAATAGGGTATTGTTTCCTGACTATGATTTTTTCTAGGGACCAATAATCAATGTAGTTCTTTTACACTAGTACAATTGGGCTTCCACAAGGTGAGGAACTTGGTCATATGTGCCCTTTTTTTAAAAGCTTGATTTCTTCATTTTCTAGAGCAAAGCAGTGGTATATTGGCCCATTGGGTAGAGGGTTTTCAAGGGTTAGATTGATTAAATGCTTGACTTGATAGTGAATAGGTACCCTAGTGGGTGAGGAGAAGATATCTCTGTATTCTTCCATGACCTTATCCACTTACCTTTGCTATGTGGAGAAGCCCTCTATAGAGGCCATGGATTTGGCCACAAACTTCTCCTTACTTCGAGAGAAAATTAGGAAGAAAAATTTCTAAGTCTGGGAGATGACCTTAATGCATTTCTTAGCAGAGATCAAAGAAATTTCACTAGGCGAGACTACCTTTGGTATCTTGTATAGTTATATGCCCATAATAATAATAACACTAGGAGGTTTACACTCCAATACAACATGATGCTTCCACAAGTATGATTGGCATAATAGAAGATCATAAACTTTAAGGGGAGAAACATCACATAATACCTCATCCTTAAAAGGCTTGGTGATTTAGGGAAGGTGACACTATTAATTGACACAGAGATCTCGCCCTTAGTGGAGCCACCTGATGGTGTATGGTTGCGGATGTGCTGCTATTGATAGGGTCAGTCACTTAAGATGAGGTTCTTTTGACTCCCACTATCAATATTGAAATGCAATGGAGCATCCTTCACCTACATTTGTGAGTGAAAGAGGTGCTTACCTTCTCCTGAATCTTCAAACTCACTTTGTTGGATCTTGGTGGTGGAAATGCACGTGGCACTAGGTTTTGCATCAATCATATATTTCCCCTTCTCTAGTTCAGGTTCATAGTTGGAACCTGTTTATGATTCTGAGGCTTTTATCTCGATCACCAAAGATTTCTTTGTGTGACATTCATTGGTGTTGTGAGAAGGGGCTATTATGGAACTCACAGAACTCTCCCATGTATTTATTCATCTTCACAATACCATTCTTTGTTTGTAGCTTAAGGGGCTATCTTAGGGTGGTGTAGCCTGGATCCAGCCTTTTTTCTATGATTTAGGGATGCCCTTTCCCCACTTCTACTGTGAAGGATTCGTTCATCCAAAGTTCCGCTTATTCTGTTTAAAATTTTACTCTATTTTGAAAGCATATCAATATTTTGCGCCAAGTGAGGAGATGTCTAGAAACTCCATTTCTATCTAGATGTATCCTTGAAGATAAGCATGATACTTGAGCACCATATGTCACTCAGTCTTTGATACCCTTCTTGGTGTGCAAGGTATGAAAGATGTTTTTGAACTCTAGCACTCCATGGTCCCTTTCCTATTGCAATGTGGTCCATCTCATGTATTGGTCTTCATAGCCTCCAACAAGGTAATATTGCTCCTTAAAAAAATCCCTAAAAGAGTCTAAAGTGGGTGCAACTAAAACACAATGCATTATCCTCCATGGCCCTTTGTTCATAGTAAGTTTCCCACTGATCCTTGATATGGGAGGGAACCTTAAGGAGTGCAAAGGTAATATTTTCTCTATTGGAAAAATTGTGGATTGAAAAATACCCTTCAGTCATATTTAATTGTTTATCTAGAGCATATGCATATATTAGGCCTTCAAATATAGGAGAATCAAAATCAACTTGAACCTTAAATGGGGCAATGCCTCCAAAGTGGCCACAAGATGAAAATGCATTGCCTATTTGCATCCATCGAAGGATCTAGGAAAAATTGTCCATCATGTATCATTCCTTAGTCACTTGAGGGATTCTTCAAGCAATAGTTTAATAAGGTCTCGTTTTCCCTCATCTTTATTTTCTTCTTCCATGCTAGGACAATGGGGTCAGTGAGGATGGTCCTACAATGGCTCAAACATTTTGATTCCCAATTCCTTATACCCCAACCTCATTGGGGACATGCACAAAAAAATAAATAAAGAGAAGACTATTATGATACCACTAATCTGAATTTATGAAGGGAATGCAATGATATAACCAAAATGCAGAGTGTTGATGATTTTTTGGCAAAAACCCACAACAACCCTCAAATCCTTAAATTCGCTAGGCTAAGGATATGGGAACGTTGCCCAGTTTACAAGCCGATACAACTTGGAAGTATCCGAATGAAAATTAAAAGAAAAAAAATAAAAATAACAATAACTCAAATCTAAAACAGGAAAATTCTAAATTTTGCAAGTTAGTAAAATATGTCATTTAAAAGAGTAGTGATTAATAATTGTGTTTCAAGCCAAACTCACAAACAAATAATCAACATTTATCAAATGAAAAATAAAATCACTTCTTCCCATTGAAGTCACACATCATAGACAAAAGAACTATAATATGCAAAAATCAAGTCACAGTTAACAACAAAAAGAGGAATATGAAATTTATTATCAAGAAACAAGATGGTAGAAACTGTTAGAGTCGGTCTGGTCAAGTCCTTCGTCAGAGATCAAAACTCTTTGTGCATTTCATGATTAGGTGTCCCGCTCCATTCTCCCAATTTCATTCCACTAGGGACATGCCATAATCTGATGGAGAAATTCATTATAGTCATTCCCCCCCTCATTTCTGGCTCCTGCTGGCTCAGGTCTTTTATCAATCATCATCGAAGTCCATGACAGTCAAGGTCCGGTCCTTTAAAGGACGAAGGTCATTTCGAGGTCTAGGTCTAGGAATTCATCAATTTGGTACTTGAAACACATCCAGTAGAGCCATGCAAGCCAGAGTGAGGCCCTTACACAGTTATGGTTCAGAAAGCTTCATCGTCATGTGGATAGACTTCAATTCTTCTTCAAAACTTTGTTTTGAAGAAAAGTCAAACAGTGTCATTTATGACAAAATTTGTAAAAAAGTCGCCAATTGATTTTTCAGAGGCAGTCATGGTTTTCGTGGCCAAATAACCTGTCGTGCAATCCCTACAAAGAGTGTCGAAAATTTCGTCATTTGAGCTAAAATTTCAAAGGGAAAGTGAAAATCAGTGTATTCTAAAGTCAACAAAAAAGTGCTAAAACACAACATTAGAAAATGGGTTTTTGAAGAAGCAAAAATTAAACTCATCTCTCCCAAAGATTTATATACAAGTTTTCAACCACAATCAGAGGCATTGTGCAAATCAAAGCCAGTGGGAGACATAGCAAAGAGATTGGAGTGCATTGGTGAGCATTTGGAGTAAGTGGGAGTCGGTTTTAAGGGCGCGTCAGGGGCGCAGCGCACACAACCTCCGCCCCCAGTTCAAAGTTATAACGTGTGTGACACACATAGAACGCATGGTGCACTGGGCTTTGCGCGCGACACTTATAGGCCAAGGAGCAAAAAAGGAGTGAGAAGCCTGTGGGAGGTGAGGTTAAGGGCACGACGCACACAGCTAAGGGCATGATGCACACGCAGGGCGCGACACACACAGCCCCTGCCCCCAGTTCAAAGCTAGAACGCGTGCAGCGCATACCCGGAGTGCGACGCACATAAACTAGAGCACGACGCACACAGACAGAGGTGCGGTGCACAGAACCAAAGTTCCCAGAACGTGCCAAATTCACTCAATTTTTTTTGGGAAGCACATAAATTTGCAAGGTAGGCTCTATTAACCCACTTGTTCATCAAATTTGTTAAAGACATGGTGGTTTTATGCCCAATGATGGAGATGAAACAAAACTCTTAAAGCAACCATATGAAGACACCAAGAGACCATTTTGCTAGGGTTGTGCAATTGTATTGTTGATGCCAAGGTCCCCTTTTCCCTTCCTTATCTTTTTCCCTTGTTCCCCTATGCCATTTCTCTTATCATCACTGCCCTAAACTACCAAACTCATATTCCCTTTCCCCTCCTCCTATTGCTCAATAGAAACCCCTAACCCTACCCTATCAAAAATCCCAAACTCCTCCCACATCCCTAACAAATTTTTCCCTATAACCCCTATTCCCATTTCATCACTCCCTTCCCAACAATCCCTGTTTCATTGTTCCCATTGGTAACAGATACTACAAAGGCACCCAGCCTCACACCATCATCAAAGGGGGCAGCCTAATCACAGCCCACATTTGCAATCATGTCATCATAACATTCATCCGAGTATGAGAGGGAGACACAGAGTGACTCATCTTCAAAAGAGCAGGCTCCCAGGAGACACCACAAGAGTGGTAGACATGTCAAGGATGAACCCACTACCCTCATTGAGTTACAAGCATGCCCTCTTGCCATGTCATCCTTCCAGTACTTATCATGCTTCAAATTTTGTTAAAGGGTGACAAATGTCAGAGTTCATCATGAGTTGGCCCGGTTATTTGTGCTTCATCTACATGGAGGTTAGTCTACCTTGGTCGGGGTCACTTTCACCTTGACACCCGAAGCTATATCATTGGCAACAGATATTCCAAATGTTGGGAGCAGTGGCATAAGAAGAATAAGGTGGAAAGGCATCACTATGAGCCTTACATCAAAACCAGGTTCGTGGATGAGCTCACAAGAGTATTTCCTTTCAGATACTTGAAGACTGAGTATGCTCCACTCATGAGATTGATCATGAAATACTTCAGTTGTGAGGGGAGGTTCTCTAGACTGTATGCCTATCATATCCGCCTACTCATGCACTTTACTAGGGTGAGGTTGATGAACGTCCCGTTTTTCATATGCAAGAACATAGAGAGAATGAGCACCTTCATGCTGCATAAGACCCCTTAGCAGAAGCTTAACATTGTCTATCACTTCGCTCTCATTCGGATTTTGGTAGATCATCAGTTGGGATTGCAGGGCATTGCTTGGGAGGACTTCATCTCTCGTGACTTTTCAGCACACCACAGGTACAATCAGAGCTTGAGTAGGAGTTGGGTGGTCCGTCTTATCAGCATGAGCATCATGAGACCACTACCATGCCAGTTTTCATTACATATCAGAGAGGCAGTATGTTAGTGTCCCACCCTAACCCCCTTATCTATGTAATGGGACCACGTCATAGTCAAGAGTCAATAAAGCCCATATTAATAATTGTAAGTGGTTAATCCGCAATTAATAACGGAACCACAGTTAGTTGCAAATGGGCCGTAGTATTAGATAGATGGTATTAATAAAACCACGGTATTGGCCCGTGGTATTGCATGTATGAGTCATATATAAAGGATAGAAACTCCCTGCGAGGAGTATCGGGTCTTATTTTGTAATCGAGCTCTGCTCTATTGGAGGTTGCCCCCTCGAAGAGGCAAGGAACATTTCTCTCTG
>APFE030682744.1:74397-85755 GCA_000404065.3 Pinus taeda
AAACTTAGTGATATCACTCCTCATTCACCTTTTCCCTCCATATTAACCCCTAACTTCTATTATCTAAATTCCCTATGTCACCCTTTCCCTACTATTATAACACCATGGTGTATAAACCCCAAGCATTTTATAAATATCCCCCTCCTTGGAATTATAGCCTTATGTTCACTACTAGGGAATTAAATTGACATCTGGTCAGTTTAAGAACCCAAGCCTTACCTCTTTTCCTCCTTCAGAATTCATTTACCCATTCAACCCTTCATTTACCCATTCAACCCTTCATTTACTTAAAAAACCTTGTAAAGAACCCATTTTCACCCCTAAACCGCTCAAACGGCAAAAATACACAAAAAACCGACTTTTCCGACTTATCGTAAGTTTTGGAGCTATGAGCGAATTTATAAAGAAATACATTGAAAAACCATACAAATTCGCCAATATTTCTAAAGGTCCTGCAGGGCAAAAATCCCATCAAAAATACATATTTTATTGCCCACTCGACGCTGTGTCGTCCGTACGAGTCATCAACCCGTCGACCGTCTGATCGGGCGCTTTTCATCTAACGGTCCACATGCATATCGGACTGGCCCCTATGTCCGTGATTTAGCTTCCGATATCTGTCAGAGGGTGACGTCAGGCCTTGGACACGCGTCGCCCCCAGAGCGTATCGGCGCCCCCTCTGACAACTCCACTTCCGTATGAAAGGCAGTGCGATTTCATACTGCCTACGGTTTCCGGTTTCCGCCAACTCGCCTGCCAACGTCACTGCCAGCATCACTGCTACGTCATCGCCGCATCCGCGCCCCTGTCCTCCATTGCTCCACCTGTCCACAACCTCACCATCCCCGTGGACCACTCATAAGCCGCCACGTCACCTGATGATGTCATGCTGACGTCATGCTGACGTCATCCGAAAAAGGCGCCAATGTTCCAAAAAATCCATATTTTTGCAAAATTTTCACGTTTTTTGCACCTTTTGCAAAAAACGTCTGTGTTGTATTCTGCATGTCTTTTACGTCCAAGCTCACGTCAACCTGCTGAATTCAACCTGGAGACCACCGGCGCGCCAACCCACCTGCATTTGTGACCCGAACCGTGAGTTTACCAGGTATTTATCCCTGCAAATCCTCTCTGCGCCTATTTTTGTCTGCAAATAGCCGAAATTCACAAGGTCAAAATTCACCGGCTAAGCCTTGTTTACCAGAGCTTTCACAAAACCTGCATTCTGTTCGCGCAATCGTGAACAGGGAACCCGATCCTACACCTAATTACTGAGAAAAAGTTGTTAAAGACAAGTGTTTGCCCTTTTTTTAGTGCTGTGTGCACTACTTCAATTTCTGCAATTGACCCTTTCGTCCTCTGTTTCTCGACAAATCACCTCTCCTTCCAAGAAACGCTCTTTTTTGTTACTCTGCACAGTAACACTAATTTACATATCAACAGAGTTTTAAAGTAACCATGGATACACCAGTAGCACCTGTGGCCCTCAATATTGCCCCTTTAAATGGCCCTCAGAGAGAATTGGAGTGGCAGGCATTAGCCGATTTGGATTATCAAATCTCAGAGGAATTCCTAATGAAAATCAAGCTGCACATCCACCTGTTGAATGAATTAAAGGCGAAACATGAGGCTGGAACAGATGTATTGGGCATTTGGGATTCCTTCCTCCCAATCTTCAAGCTTCCTGAGGTCAATCAAGTTCCTGACCTAATTCACCTATATGATGATGGTTATGATGCCACTCAGAGAGCTGTGCTTGACCCTTCAGGCTCAGTTGTTTTCTACATTACCCCTGAGGCCATCAGAGAGATGCTGCAATTCAAAACTGAGAAGAAATTGGTTCCTCTATCTTTGTTTGATCTGATAAATCAAGGAGCTAAGATGATAGATGCTCAGATCACCAAGCTGAAGCAATTATATATTAAATCTGATACTGTGCATTACCCTCCCATTTTGCATGTTTACCTCAACCCATTGGGCAGGGACCTTGCAGATATGATCAGTCCCATTCTGGCTTATAACTCAATTGAGTATATTGATGAAACTGTAGTGGTAATGATGCTCATGTTTTCCCCTGGCAAAACTCCAATCTGCTATGACTATGCCACCTACATATCAGACAAAATGCATGAGCAATTGATGAACCTATCAAGGGAAAGGGTGTTCAGATACTCCTCCTACATCTACCATTTGATTTTATACTATCAACATGAGAAATTTTCTTTTGCTATGAAAAGAGTGGATGCACAAGGAAATCCAAGGTCAGTAGTGTACTGGACCTCAGTTTTTCACTACAGAGCCTATTCTCCATGCACTTACTGTGAGTTTATAGACCTTTTCATCCACCCAGCCATGTCTTTGTTCCTAAGCTCACCTCCTCCAAGACTAACCGATGAGATGCAGAGGATCCTTCAGTTGTCCAATGTATACAGCATTGGGGATTGGTATTTTTACCAAAATCACACCGTTATTAGAATATATGGTTGTGAGTTACCCCCATACAGACTACCCAAATATGTGCCTATGAGATTTTTTACCCTTGAATACTTCAGGCAGTTTGGGAACGCTGATGTGAAGAACTTTTCAGGCAAAGGCAAGAAAGCACAGCTGAAGGTAAAAAACCTATTGGGCCATTATGTTTTAAACAAAAGGGAGGAAGGCTGGCAAGAGGCAGACAGAATGGTAGAAGGCCTTGGCCTAAAGACCAGTTTCCTCTGGAAACCTTATGACCCCAATCACTTCATAACCTTAAGAAGGGTCAAGTATAGGTTGTCCAGTTATGACCATGTGAGGCTACCTCACATAGAAAAATATGCAAATCAACCAAAATGGACGAGAGGCACATTAGAGGAATCTATCACACAAGAAGAATTAAATGAAAGAGCACGAAGAAATCTCCTAAAGATGGCTGACCTAGAACTTCCTGCATAGGTATTTTCTCTTACAAGCACTCAAGTGGGAGCAGCTACCTCATCCTCCACAGCACATCAGAAGGCAGTCAAAGCTACAGATCAAACCTCTAGAAAAGGCAAGGAGAAAGAAATGGAGCTAGAGCAGCCACTTCAGGAAGAATAGGTACAGCAAGAACAGGTACAACAACAACAATACGTACAGCAGCAAGAAAAGGAGCAGCCAGTGAAAAAAGAGCAAACAGCAGAGGCCCCAATGGTCACTGAGCAGCAGCCACAACAAATTGTGCCTTCTAGGCAAGAAACAAGAGCTGAAGATTCAATCCTTCAAACCCCACAAAAGGAGGAAATAAGTAGGAAAAGGGATAGAGAGACTCCCCTCACAACATCAACAACTCAAGGGGAAAAGAGGCAAAGGTTGAATCCTTTTTTAGAGGAAGAAATGCCAATAGGGCAATCTTTGGGCATGGGCCCACCTAGCATGGAGGCCTCTGCAAGTTCCTTCCAGCAGGAACAAGAGAGGACAGCGGGAGGAGAAGTTAGCTCCTCAAGCCAACAAAGAGGAGGTGAACAGAGCATCAAGCAATAGTTCAAGGACATAAAGAAGAGGAATGAGCCCATAAGGATACAATTATATAATCATCTGTTGAAAATGGATCCCACCAACCAGCAAAGACTTATGTCTGCCTATGATGTCCATGAGGGAAAGATGATTATTAGCCACTTCATACCAGCCGTGCAGCAGCCACAGTCAGCTGCAGATTACATCAGGACCAACCTTGAGGTCCTTGCCAAGGACATCCACCCGATGGATCAGATAGAATTACACAAGAAAATGGGTGAGATGGTATATGCCTCCTTGGCAGATAAAACATTGGTGAACTACAGGTTAGAAAATAGCCTAAATAATACAACTGCACAACTTGAGTTGTAAAGAGCATCCTCTCAAGAAAAGGACAATAGAATCTGTTGTCACAAAACCATGTACTAAGGGCTGCAACCTAGTGAGATCTTATGCAACTGTTTCAGACCAGGCTTTAGACCAAAGATTAGCCTCCTTGGTCAGAGAGGGCTCTCTCACAAACTTTTGATAAGAATTAATCACAACAACAGAGGGCTAACTCTTCACACACTTATGAAAATAAAGCTGGTTGGACACACATCAAATTTGGTCTTCATTGGGCTACGGAGTCTCACACACTTAGTAAACAAATACACAGTCATTTCATGGAAGTCAAGGCTCTTTGCATTGATTGTTCAAACATACTTCATAAAAACCACAGCTTGCCAAACACACAGGAAGTCAGAGCATATGATATGAATTCTGAGTGATTGTGTTATAACAAGGCTGTACGAGAACATTAACACAAACTACAGCTTGCCAAACATACAAGAAGTCAGAGCATTGGAAATGAATTCTGAGTGATTATGTTGTAACAAGGCAGTACAAGAACATCAAAAAAAATAAAACACCATCACATTTGAACAATATAATCCATTGAGAATCTTGAGAAGAAACAACAGCTGTTTTTCTATTACTGTAATAAGAAACTGTACATACACCAATATGAGAACTCAGTCTTTTTTATAAAAGTCTCCAACCACTATTACATCCTAGTTTTCACCATATATAGGAAAACCCAAAACTATCCCTATCTTGAGTCTCCTCAACAAGCATGAAGGGAGAACTCGATGATCTATCATTAATGAACCTTATCTATTTCTAAACCAACTCATTAATTACAAAAGTGCTGAGCTATGATTACATAAAGTCCTAATCAAACTAAAACACTAATTCCTTTCTCCTCGTAATATGATTCTTCCTGATCTCTGACACCTATCCCTTTTGATATGGCTGAGCTGGATGTCTTTAGTACTCCATATCGACCTTGTACGCCAACTCTTTTAACTGCTCAGTCATGCTGGAGATGTCCCTTGCTTCTCGGTCCTAATTTTCCTTAATTTGCTCTGATATATAACCGCATGTTTGAAGCCTTTAATAACCCCTGGTATGTACTGCTTCCATGTTGTTGATGTGTTGTAGGCGGGATTGATTGACATGTGTCTCTCTTTTCAAAAATAATTTCCCGCTCATGATATCAAACAGCTGCTCTGCATTTAAAATCATCATCTACAGCAGTTTCGTAGCGCGCTACGAAACTGCTGTGTGAATTAAAAACACAGTCTTCCATTGTCGAAGTCCAGGGCAATAATCCTCAGTTATGGTACTAAAAGTTTCCCTCACAAATGTACAGTCCTGCAAATTCACGAGGAAAGGCGTGTAGTGATACAAACCATAGCTGATATTGACTGCTAGTACTAATTGTTTGTAAATATCCGGGGATATCCGACCAGTTGTTGCACATATTCCAGATGATGAAACTGTGCATGTATAGTTTTCCCAGACCTGTGTTGCATTTGTGAGGTCAACTTCTCCAGCATTGCATTGCCGATCATCCAGCCGACCAGTGTAAGGATTGCAAAGTGTAGGCACTAGAGGACCAGATTGATTATAATAAAGAGGGCCAGTATTTGGCGGAAGGTTACTATTAGCAACAATACTTAGCACCTTGTTCACAACTGTTACCACTTTACTGGTTATTGTTTTTCTCTGATTTAAAGATTGTTCAGCTGTTGCCACATCTATACAAGGCAGAATGTGGTCAAGGGCAGTATCTTCATAAGGATGTGCAACCCACTCTTTCATGGCGACGCAGGCATCTCCAATCGCACTGTTTAATAAAACAAACACTCCACAAAGAATAAATGTTCCCGCCACAAGAAACCATGCACCAAGTACCAAAAAGTAAACCAGAGTCTTGAGTCCAAGAATAGAAAACAAAAGTCCAAGAAATGCCAGAAACAACATTGCTGCAGCCACCACAATTAAGGTAAATCGCACATTCTCCAGTACATCCCTTATTGTCCGAGAATTGTCTTTGGTTTTGGACTCCAGATCATTTGCTGCCTTATTCAACTTTCTATTCAAATTATCAATGTTTTGTTGGTCACTTACAGGAAAGAACACTTGGTCTACGCCCGTAGTTTTTTGCAAGGTCAAGATACCCTGACACATTTCTTAGGCTTTGGACTGTGAACTCGGACTGATCAACAACATAATCCAAGGTATGAGATATATTGCGATGAAACTTATCCTGTCCAACATAAAGCAAGATGCTCCCAGCTATTCCTCCACAGGTGAAAAGTACGAGGAGGATGAGCGAAATGGTGTAGGCCTTCTCATGGAGTTCATCAAATTTCACCCTCCGTTTACAGCAGCAATGATAGCAAAGTAACACTAACAGTACCAATCCAGACCCTATAAACCAAACGCCACCAATGGCGAAATATGGCGCGCCAGTGAAACCAACAGAAGCCCAGTAATGCTCATTGGTGATATTCCATCCCCCACCATAGCGCTTGAAATTGTCTAATGGATCATGCCTGTGCGTTCGACTTGCTGCTAGAATTAGGGAACTATTCTCCGCCAAAGGAGCAAGTGAAGAAGCCTCCAAATGCACGATACCGCCTTGTACCGTTTCCTCTGGTGAGACCGAAACAGACAATGTTGTTAGGTGCATACCGAAAAGGAGTAGAGACAACAGGAAGGCCGAGGACATACACATTGAATATATCCGCAGAGAAGCCATTTTGGTTTGGATTGGTTTGTTCTGGCTTTTCACAGAGAGCACATTTTTGGTACTGAATTCATAGAGAGCAGTGTAGAGTGAGGTTTCACTATTCTTCAATCGGTGTGCTTCATCAACCATGAAATAATTCCACTTGATCTTTAAGAGAACGGCCCTGTCTTTCAACACAACCTCATATATGGTCAATAATATGTTTAACTTAATAAGTCGGCCAGTCTTCTTGTTGGTATAAAATTCATATACCTGGCAAAACTCTCTACTTGCAAGATCGCCAACATAAACAACAACATTCATGCTAGGTAGCCATTATGGAATTCTTTTGCCGAGTTTGTTAATGTTGACAAAGGTACAATTACAAGGAAAGGACCGTGTATCTGCTGCACATTTTGTAAAAACCCAAGCATTGACACAAATTGCACAGTTTTTCCAAGGCCCATCTCATCTGCAAGAATAACATTTGTATCATTCCTCAAGCTGTTCAACATAGACCACATATTTTTTATTTAAGGCAGAGACTTCACTTTCCAACTGCTAAAACACTTAAACAGTTTTGCGCTGCGAAACTGCTAAAAGGGTTAATGTGCTTATTTGCAGACATTCAGCATCGAAATTTTGTCAGTGATAACAGAATCAAAGCTTTGGAGGACATCATAATAGAACTTGGGCATGATCCCAAGGATGTCAAAGCTGTGCAGGAGCTGTTGAAGCTAAGGGATGCGGATATGGCAGCATTAAAGGAAAATGATCAGGATCCCAGCAACTCTTCATCCCCAAACTGAAGAAGTTGCCCAGCTGAGACATGACAAGGATGCAACAGCTATGCTGGTGTCACTGTATAAACAGCTCATCCAAACACAAGAAAAGTTGGGAGAATCAGAGGCTGCACTGCAGGCAACATTACAACAGAAAGAGGCAGGCCAAACTTCTCAGCCACCTCTAGAAACGATTAATCTGGAAGAATCTCCTCAGACCACTGCCCCTCCCATTCAGCAAACAGAGCAAGCAGCACCCTCTACCTCAACACCAACAACAGAGCAGGCTCAAAGCCTGGACATGCAGAAACTCAGGAATGAAATTCAGGTCTTGGAGGCCCAAATGAGAGAGCTGAGTCAAGCCAAGGAAACTTTGGCTAAGCTTAATGAAAAATATGATAAATCCAAGAAAAACGTAGCTGAGAGAGAAAGAGAGATAAAGACTCTCAAAACGAGGATAAATGAGCTAGAGAAAGAGCTCACACTTGATAAAGTAACAGCTGAGCTCAAGAGAGTCCTATGGGCCAATATTGGCCAATCCATCACTAACTAGTGGGAATATATTGAGGCTATTCATGAGCAGATGGGGCTCATTGGAAAAGCACATAGGGAAATCCAAAGAGCAAGGGAATCTCTAGGCGGTATGCCTGAGGCTGCCACTAGAATGATTAATGTGCTTAATTACAGAACAAGTTCTCAGCTGGTCAAAATGGGAATTGCCAACAGGACTGAGACCATTTCGATGATCAAAAGGGTCCTGACACTAAGAAACCTGGTACAAACATTAGAAAGAAGAAGCCAGGATATGCAGATAGACATTAATAAATTCATGGACAAATTTATAGCATTACAGAACAGAGGTCTTCCTAGCTTAATGGGCACCTCAGGAAGACTACTTTCCCATGAAAATTATGCCAAGAGGGTCAACACCTTTGCTACAAATCAGATTGCATAAAATCCCAGCACTTCAGCAGAATCAGGGCTAGCATCAAGACAGACTCTCTACAACAGGGTAGAGAGCTTATTTTTTATCATGAATGAAATCAATCACTTGTTTGATGCGCCTCCAAATTTCTATAAATATACAGAGGCGGATGAGACTATAGAGGCAATTTTAAGACATCAATTGCCCACACAGGAAGTCTGGAATGGTTTGATACAATTAATACTAAACCAGAGCCAGTAATCAAGTTTTTCCATTCAAATATGTAAGTTATCATGCAGAGGAAATTTTGATATGTCAGCAGGTATGGAGAAAAGAGGCTGAGCCAACTCAGCGAAACTATTCGGCCACCACATCAGCACTGACAGTCACAGGTGACAGGGCCGAAAAGCTACAGGAGGACAGAGTAGCAAAGACACGTCATTCATCAGTTATAACAAAGCGTTCAACTGACTCAGTGACCTCCAAAGGTCAAAAATATTCTGACAGAATTAAAGAGCATTCATGTTGTATTGAAAGCTGCAATAACTTCTTATCTGCTTTCCTGTACGAGTTGGTAGAGATATTTATTTCTCAAATGACTCAATGCCTGAGATATTTTGTATGAAACTTTTCTATATATTCCCCCTCACATGAGTTTGCAGGGGTTGGATGTTGTTGATATCTTTTATATAGTTCTTTGACTGTAAATTCTCAGAGAAGTAATATAAAGGCGGTGGAATTTCCAAAGCTCTATGTTGTTTGATGCATTGTGGTGTTTAGCTGAAAGTTACAAGATTCCTGCGTATTTCATGGCACAATAAGTTTTCCCTACAACTTGTTTTTATGTGTTTTTTTATCTTTCATATCTCTTTCATGCTTCTGTGCTTAACAATAAATGGCAAGGAAAAAGAATAGTTCCAGGATTTAATCATAGATTACCCTGAACTCAATCTAAGCTGTTATAAATGTTTTTCTTCAGTTATAGTAATAAAGGTGTAATTCTTAATTGCTACCCTTTCACGCTATATATTTCACAGTGATTATTGTTTCAGGAATTCAAGTTTGCTCCTGAGGAATATATCTCTTTCCCACGCCCCAGCTTAGTGGAAAATTCTTAATTGCTTTTCACTGGTTGTTTACATTTCACCATCATACTTTCAAGTTTGTTTTATGAAGTATTTAAATGGCCCTGTAACCCCAGCTACTCAAACTCAAGATTTCAAAAAACCAGTAGCCACAAACTCCATTGCCCAATGAACTAACATTATATGCAGATTTTCACTTTAGGTACAAAAAGACATCCTTCCAACCAAACATAAACCAAAACCCTTACTTCATAACTAGCCGAAAATCTCCACAGAACAGAGACAAACCTTAAAGAGAGAGCCCTCTCTGATTACAGTTGGGCTAGAAGCTGTAATCCAAAGATTGGTTAGTGGTTACGCCGGTCGTATTCCCTTGGGAGTCAAAGGGAACAACCTGGGTGTTAACAAGGCTGAAAAAGGTAAGATTCTAGGTCCACATCAATCCACGCTCAGCCTCATAGCTAGCCCTACGAGGACAGGAGAGGGATCTCTCTAGGTCAATCTCAGCAAAAGATAATCGATGGGGCTTGAGATGACTGATCTAACAACTAATCTTAGGCTAGGTATGAAGTGCAATGATTTGATCGATTTTTGGGGGTTTTTTGTTGGAAAAAGGGAAAGGCAAATTTCGGTCCAGGGATGAGGCCAAATTTTTACAGAGTTATGGTTGGGGCAAGGTAGGGAGTAGTTTTGATGCTTTAGATTAAATGAATGGATAGAAAATATTGCTGAGGAGCTGAAGGGGCAAGAGGCTGCAAGAATCCTCCCCAAACAGATGAAAACATGTAAAACTAAGCAAATTTTAGGGCAGAGCAACATAGGCTAATGAATTCTACCTCTGTCACTCAATTTGTTTAATTTCAGAAGTGAAGAGAAGGGAAATGGCATACATAAAACATAAATGAACTTACAATTACATGAAGAAAAACACCATCAAAAGACAGATCCACATGGATCCCAACAAGTGATGTAAAACCCTAGTCTTTCCTTTGCCAACAATACAGAAATCAAATGTACAATGAAGTGCCAAGCAATTCCAAGTGTCCAACCCTAAAAATGACTGAGAAATTACATGATATAGACAAGCCTAACTCCTTCCCATGCCTATAGGGGTTGAGCTCATCATTCTAGGAGTTGTTTCAACCATATCTAAACAAGGAGCTAAAAAATAGGCAAAGAAGCAACTTGCCTCTATATGCTAGGAAACTGATTCATTCACTCACATTTCACCCTTTAGTGAATGAATCTACTAAAACAAGTAAAAATGTGCAAAAACTACATCATTTTCATGAAATTACATCAAGTTAGATCAAGAGTAACATCAAAAAGTGAAACTGCTCAAGACTGGCCGAAATTTTGAGGTGAAGAGTGAAAAATGGGCCAAAATTATCTATCCGCCGCACCCAAAATCTCTATGCATAGTACAAATTTTGAGCTGATTTTGAGGCCCTTCGCGATGTCCCAATTGAGATCATGATAGCTGGTTGGAAATCCCTATCTGTCTACTTTCCAACCCAAGTGGAATTGCTAGAGTTGGTGTCCATTTGCCCCTCCAAATATCCAATCTCCGAAGACTACTTCCTGTGTGTCAAAATAGGGGCAGTGAGATCATTTTTGAGTATTTTTTGACCTTTTTAGGGCTCAAAACCTGCCCAAATTTCCTGGCCATAAGTAGGAAAGCGTAATTTATCATGCCAACTCTAGAAATGCAAAGTCTTTTGGATTTGGAGCCCTCTAGCAAAAGCGAGCGCCACGTGGCGCGACGTATAGGGAGGAAAACCCTATTTCTTGTGCAAAAAATTTCCAAAATGAAAAATTGCTCCAAATTTCTTAAAATTTGGGTTGGACCTTCTTCATCAAGAGCTATGATGGGCCAAGGATGCCTCAGCCAATATCCGGAGTCGATCATGCTCTTTTTGCCTCTTTTTCCTTTTTGATGACTTCCTCAGTTTTGCCTTTAAATTTATTATTCGTGCCTTGCAAACTTTGTTCCACGCGATGTAGTGGAAAGCCATGTGTTTCAGCAATGCTTTGTCC
>APFE030682746.1:0-13550 GCA_000404065.3 Pinus taeda
ATTGTTGGAACGGGCAACACCGGTCCATGTTCCATGGACCCGTGTTGCCCCCGGATTCCCCAAAAAACGTCGTTTAGTGCCTCAAAGCGGCTCCGGAAGTTCAGGACCCGAAAACTGCTAAAAATAGTAAGTTGTGCTAGAATTAAGGAAACTGAAAATGCTGAGAAAGACAATGGTGGGGGTCCAGGTGGACTTGGCAGGTGGCCACCAATATCCACCTGGATCAAGGAGAGTGGTAATTCAACCATATGTATCACTTGTCATTATTGGCGTGATGGTTGAGTAGTCTTGTTCATGGTATGCATAGGAGAGTCATTTGGTTTGGAATGATTTGTAGTGGTCATCTTATTTCAACCATATATTTATTCATGTGTGAAAGATCAACCTTGAAATCAATATTATTTCATTATTGGGCCATTGTTCTAGGCATGTGTATCGGAGAGAAGGTTAAGGCATGTAACAACCAGGCAATTGTATTGTATTGTATATAACTGGTCATGGTTGGGTAGTCATGGTGTTTGAATTTCATATTTTGGCCATGTATATTCATGTTCATTTGGCTAGGCTGAATAACACTTTGTGGTATCCATGTATTTTCATGATATAGACCTGTAACTTGTTGCACATATCATTGTGGCATGCATTGAAAAGTGTTTTCATGAGTGTTTTCTTCATCCAATATACTCATTTTGTATTGTGGTTGAGTACTCTATACTTGGGTTATGAGTTAGCGGCATGCTTTGGCCATGGATTCATCTCGATGTCTAGCTTGCATTAAGGAGAATCTTAAGAGATGGTTGAACCATGTGTTGGCTTATTGATGCCATTGTAACAACATTGTAGAGCATTCATATTACCATGTATTCATTTTATAAAGCCCTGTACTTTTATTTTGTATCATTGGGTCAAAGTTGATTGAAGTATTGGTCGATGAGGAGCAGTCTCTTGCAAGTGGAAAGGAGGCTTATTGCAGTGTAGTAGAAGCATTTATACAACAACTTGGAGATATGTTTTCAACCCCATTACATGTTCAGGAGGAGCATGTTCAACCTAACAGTAGAAGGAAGTGCCTAGCGTTGGCATAAAAGCATGGTGTTGACCTATTGGTTTGTTGGCATGGTGTTGGCTTGTTGACATAGGGAGCTTATTGGTTTTCATCCGTATATAAGTTGATATCAACAATTTTCAACATATGGTTCATCCATACTTGTCCACCCTTTTCCATTTATGTCAAAGGGGGAGAGTGACAACCATAAGAAGAGAATGAGATCAACTAGTTTGAGGAGTTTTTGTAGATCATCTTGGTGTTGTGGCTGTAGGTTAAAATCAACACCAAAGGGGGAGCATGTTGGCCTCATGGTGTTGGAATTGATGTCAACCTAGGATGTGTACCTAAGGGGTTGACCATGGAGTCAATTGTGTTGGAATTGGTGTCAACAGTTTCAAGGATTTGTCATGATGATAGAAGGCTTGATAACATATTATTGAGGTGTTCCTAATGTTTGCAGAGTCTCTACATGCGTTGGAGAACCATTGAAGACAAATGGAAAAGTTATGGGTAGAGAGGAGGTGATTTTCCATGTGTTTAGGCATCTTCTCTTGGAGGCATTTATGCACAGAGCGAAGATAACAACATTGTCTCTAGGATTCCTATACTATCCAAGTGAAAATCATCTATGGGATCCAGTTCTGTCCCAATGACAATAACTATAGAGAAGAATTTCTGAATTATGCACGCAAATAATTTACCATGAGTATTTCCTAAGGTATTTTCCCAAGGTTTTTGATGGTTTAGAGTCGATTTGAGTTGGTCTTCATTCTAGAAGGTGATGAAGTCAAGGATAATCCTCTCATTGAATGAAGAAGATGGAGGATCAATTCAAGGAGAAAAATTAATGAGTATGAACAAGAGTGTTTGTCTGTCCATATCCCTAAGCTATTATTTTTTAATCACTTTAGATCATCTATTTATAATAGGTAGATTCATGTTGAGGAGGTGGTCTTTTGTGATAGTAAGAAATTGTAAAACATTGACATCAAATGGTGAGAGGAGAGACATAGTTGTAGCAGATTGCTAAAGGAGATCAATTTAATCACAAATTTTTGTGTGCATGCTTCTACAAATGTTTTATGCAGGTTTATGAAGACATTTGATTGAGGAGATTGTTGCTACCTTGGATATTGGATGTTAGCATGTTTTCTATGGAACATTTGTATTGCTAACATCGTGTATGTAGGGGATTATAGGTGGGGAGATCATGTTATATTATTGCAGGAATTTTATATGGTTGTAGCATTACATTTTGTCTTTTTTATGGCTGCTGTTGTTGAGGCACAACTGAGTTTTGTGGTCAAATTTGTTATGCTGTTGATGGAATTGTGTTGAGAATGTGTGTGCTGGGTTTTGTTGTGTTTGATGTGTTGCATCAAATTTGCTACTTATGTACAACATAATTGTATTGCATAGTTGATTATGGTTAGGGTTTGTTGAGTGTGATGATGAGTTAGTTTGAAGGAAGATTTTTTGTTGTGTTGCAGATTATATTCATTTGTATGAGCATAAAGTATATTATGAGTCCAACATGAAAATTGACAAAATGTGGCTCAATGTTTAATTGTAGAGAGTAGTGGATCTAGTATGAAACATTGTGAAATGAGGTCCACAAGAGGAGATTGAAGGTTGGAGCCTTTAGTGGGTAAGTGGTGGCTTACAAATTTACGGTGTAGTGGCATTCTTTAGGTAGAGGTCTAAGAACTTGGAAGTGGTGGCTTCAATCTAGTAGTGGTTGGATAGACTATTGGGTGTTGGGGCATCTAATAGGTGCTAGCTTGCAGAGTCATTGGAGTGGTGGCTTCCAGCAGATGGTGACCTACACAATTCATATAGGTAGTGGCATGGAGTGAATAACGACTCACATGATTGAAAAGTTGTGGCTTGCACACTGGTGGTGGCCAGTGATCATATATAAAAGAAATATTTTGATTAATAGAAGAAGAGTGAAGCAAAACACCCTGATGATTGTTTTCTCCCTTTG
This sequence comes from Pinus taeda, assembly GCA_000404065.3. Classification (NCBI taxonomy): domain Eukaryota; kingdom Viridiplantae; phylum Streptophyta; class Pinopsida; order Pinales; family Pinaceae; genus Pinus; species Pinus taeda. The sequence goes on from APFE030682746.1 coordinate 3,036, forward strand.
GGTTTCCACCTAACATCTGGTGTCTCTATTTGATGATGTGCATGTTGTTTTGTTGACATGTTGCTGCCCATGGTTACTTGTGCTTATGATGATCAATACCTATGTTCATGCTTATGCATGTGTTATTTACATATGTCGCTGGTTGACTAATGCATGATTCAATTATTGTGTAATAAAGTGCAAAAAGTAGTAAAATTGATCCATAAAGCAGCACACTAATTCACCCCCCTTCTTAGTATTTTTTCACGCTTCCAACATTAAGTCCATGGGTGATGGATTCACATTTCATCTCCAACCATATTTTCAGCAAGGTTTATAGGCTCCTCAAATTTGTAGTTAACATGCCAAGGAGCATGAGTTTTTTTTTCCTTCAAAGTTTGTAATTAATTTCTTCATCGAAATTTCCAATCTATGTTGGAATGTTGTAGCAAGGTTTTTATGGCATTATTTTTCTCCTACATAAATCGATATAGGAATTGCACCTATAATAAGGATTATAGAGAAGTGAGGCAAAAGTTATACATTGGATTTGGTATCTTCTTAGTTTCTACTTTTCTTTTTGTCAACAAGCATTAAATGGCCAAGAACTTGTAACTTCTATTAGAGGTTTGGATTGTAGTGGAGGTGAAAGCAAAATGTATGTATCAATGGAATTTTCTATTAGAATTGATTAACTTTAATCTTATATGAGATGCATAATTTTTGCAACTAGCATTTAAAAAAAAGAATAATTGACTATTAAATGTAAGGCTAGGTAGTTTTTGAAATATATAGCATATTTCTTTTTCTCCTATAATACAATGGATAATAGTTTCTATAATGAAACTTTGAACTATGACTATGATATGATATAGTAGAGGTGGAACATATGCAATTTTGCGAAGCATATGGCAATGAGTTTCGAACTCTGACTATGCTTTGGATGCATACTTTACAATGTAGTTATGTATGGAATGGATGGATAGAATTTGTTGGCAATCAACATTTGTCAAATAGATAATATGTTAGTGTTTGTTTAGTCTATCATGATTTCAAGCAAGATTATATGATTTATGCCCATGCTTGTTTATGAACATGTCGAATTGAGCATGCAACTCCCATGGAATTTTATAATTGCATTTAATGCTTGATCCTTTCTTTCACAAACACATACTCTATATGCATTTTCTATCTCATGGAATGCTATTAAACCAATTATTCATAGTCATTTAGTGGATTATTTTTTTATTATTGTAGTGGTGAACCATGATGTTCCTGTGGTGGCAACTCAAGGGTCCCATGTGAAATACACCTATTGAATAAAACCTTTATAGTACTTATGTCATTTGCATTCTCGCATTTGAGCATGTTCATATGAGATGCATTTCCAAATCATATGAAACCATGAGAAAGAGTAGATCCTCTATCTTTCCATTCATACTTGTTAATGTATGGATTATTAGAAGATGCTTGTTTACATAAAATTTGTGATATAATGAATTTGGTATTTTTAGACAACACATATGTACCAATAATGTTTTGCATGGAGGCGTTTCACCAAGGTTGTGTACACATGGTGCATGTGTAACGATGCTAGTTGTGGGTTGGAGATAATATTTTGAATTTTCTGATGTTGTTGCTTACTTGAACTAATGGGTGACTTATTGCGCATGGTTTCATCTAGATTGGGCCACTTAATGTCTATTACACTTGGTGTAACAAATAATGTTGGGAAACATAGTTCTGCAATCATTTATGTGTAGTTCCTCATCTTTCTTGATCAATATGACAGACATTATGCTAGGTGCATCAACTATTGATAACTTGATTCTATTTTACTATTTGATGATGACATTCGATAGTTATGACATTGATGAATAGGATATATGTTGATTGATGATTATGTTTATGGTTAATTATATTTATTATGTTGTGAGATGACATGCCATAGATGAATCAAATGATGATTAGACATGTTATGATTTATATATTGGTGATAGTTTGACTAAGTGTGACATGAAACTTGTACATTTTCCTGTAGATTCAACAACTCATGTAATTTCCTAAAGCGCAAGTCAAGAATCTACTTTACTCTCAAATAAAGGAAACCAATAGATTAATGAAAACAATAATCATCAAGAAGAAGATACATTAATGGCACTTAACACAATTTTTTTTTGGGGAAAGCCACTGCTCAAAACCCTGACTATCTATATTGCATTAATTAGAAGATCTGAGAAGAAAATACAAAGCTTGTTCTCACTAGAATAATTCTTGCACAAGTATGATCAACTCTTTGCTCACAAGCTAGCTCAAGGCAACACTTAGCCTATTCTACTGCTCTCCAAGCCCCTACTTTCTTGAGTAATTCCTAGAGGAATTAGCCTATATTTAATGAGGAAATATTTCTTTCATAACTATGCAATCCAAACTTAGTTCCTCAACTGATTGCATGCACCATCTATAAAACTCGGAAAATTATACAACTGATAGTAAACTGTCCCTGCACTCTAATCTCAAATCTGTCTTCCTATGAACTGACATGCATGAGTTTGTATTGAGTGAATCTCCAGTTGGTTAGAAAATGATATATTACATAGCAATGGAACACATAAAAAATATAGTAGAAATATATTTCATAAAGCACATAAAACAAGAGAGACACAGATATACATGGTTCACCCAATTTGGGCTACGTCCACGACAAAACAACCATTTCTTCCTTTTATATTATCGAGCAAAATGAAGAGATACAACCTACGATAGATCCGTTATAATTCCCTCTTCTCTCTCACACAATCTCCTCTCTCTTTCTCACTCAAAATACACTTCTACATAACCACAATGCAATTCCCTCATATATAACGAGGGGTTGCCTTCTAGGGAAAAAGCCCTAAATTAAACATAACTTCTACTGTCAAATTTCCACCTAATGAATGACCTAGATTGACTACGAAATTACAACATTTTACAAGGTAATTTTAAATCTACTTTAGTTTCGGGGGCACTGCCATCGTCCCCTCCTGGACCCCCCTAGCAGCGCACATAAACGGGCGTCGTTTCCGCCACATTACGAAATGGGGTCCAATGCGGTGTTACCTCTGAATAAAGAACATAATCATGCTCCACACCCAACACAGTTAGCTGGAGTAGCACTGAGGATACACCAGTGCACCAACTCACTACTAGACCTCTACTAGTTCCACTAACAGTTAGAACTAGTTTAGCTGTCTATAACTTAGTCAAACTGAGTTATCTAAGTACAACTCCAATAAACTCAATCTATATCCCTAAAACTTAGGGATCACAATTACATGACTCCATATAGACTTCCAACTAGAAATTCCTAAGCTAATTAAGTTAATTTAACTTAATTAACTATTACAAGTTGCTATGAGAAAAGAATTACAATTACAATTCTCAATTTAATTCAAGGACAAATTAAATTGGAATTTCTAGATGCTATTTTTAACATTTCGTGTTGCTATTTTCAACACTCCCTCTCAATGAAAAAGGAATTCAACTCTATCCCAATCTTGAACCTTTGGAATGTTTTGCATGCAACACTTCTCTTTAGTGTTGTTTCTGCATCAAATCCTGAAACTAAAAAGAATCGAACCTGAATCAGTATGATGCATCTATCATCAAAGTCTTTGACTGCTACTAGCTTTGCCACTTTCGACTAAAAACTCTGTGCTTCTGCTGACTCTACCTTTTTTCACTGTTGTCAACTCTGCTCTACACTATCTAGTATTTGAATGCTATAGCTTCTGTCACTCTAATCTCTAACTGCATAAACCATCACTGATCCATCCTACTACTATGTACTTTGGGCTCCCATAGCAAGGTATGATCCATGAGACAAAACTTCTCAAGGACCCTGCCCAATTTCAGCCCTCTTGGGACTATCACTTCACATTGCCATACCTCACACTTGGAGGGATGGCTGCATGTGCTCCCTCAGCCCACTTGGCTCAAAATTTCCCCCTATTAGAGGTCTCTACTTGAGTGGATGCCTCCACTTGGTCTCCTTTCTGCTTCTCCAATTGTGGTTGGTCCACAATTGTCCGAGACTGCCTCTGAGGCTTCTTCTGGTGTTGCATGTTGAGAGGTAATTCACTCTCCCTATCAACCACAAAGTCTCTAACCTTTGCCTTTCTCCTCAAGGCTTTACATGCATCTTGTACCTTAAGAGAATACAGGTTCTTGGCTCGCACACCAATTTGTTTCATCTTTCCCTTGGAAATGTGTCTAAGGAAAACCTTTCCCTTACTAAAAATCACATCATAGCGAGGGTCTTCAAATACAGTGACTGGAAGAAGATTAATCTTTAGTCCTGAAACATACATCACATCTATGATTATGAGAGGGGAGCCAAACTCCCTCTGAAAGGTAACTATATCGATCCCGATGGTTCTATACCTCCCGTCATCTCCAAACTGTATGCTCTACTTCAACTATTTCTCCTCAAAATCAATAAAGAGATCTTCATTCCATGTCATATGGAACAAGGCACCATTGTCAAGATACCACACACCTGCCATTAAAGTGCTAGCCATGCATGCAATGAGAGTGAAATCAAGTTCAAATTGTGAAGCTATAACTTCACTTGCTGCAACTACTGTAGGCTCCTTGTTTTCTTTCCTTTGTGGGAAATTCGAGGCATAGTGCCCATGTTTGTGATAATGAAAACACTTGAATTTCACAAGTCCATCTTCTTTCCGCCCACCTCTCCTTGGGACTTCTTTCCCTTGGCCTTATTTTCCTTACTCGCTAAGGCAAAGTCCTCTTCCACTTATTTGGAAGAGGTCCCATCTTTGGTGTTCTGTCGAAACTCTTCTTAAACCAAATCCGATCAGATTCGTTCCCAATCTAGCAGCTTCTCCCTCCCATTGACAGAGTCCTAATAACTATGCTAACTCTTGGGAAGTCCTAGAGGAGCTAGGCTTACCATATCATCCTCGGAAACAATGATTCCAAAAATTCCAAGGTCATCTTGACAATGGGTGAACTTGGTCAAGTAGTTTGGAATTGAGTCACTCACCTCCATCTTGATTTTTCAAAGTTTGTCCTTCCGTGCCAACTTCCTATGGTCACTATTGTTCTGAAACAGGCCCGTCAATGCTTTCCACATAGAATACAAAGTTTCCTTGCCATGGAGACAGAAGACTATGTGGTCTCAAACTCCCTCAAGGATAGTTCGACTTGCCCTTGCCACACAATTCTTCTATTCGGCCAGATCTTTTGCATCTGATGTTGGTGCCTTAGGAATGTATTGATCGATGAATTCCTTGAGGCAATTATCCTCCAACACTACCTCCATCATGTCCTTCTAGGCTATGTAATTCAAGCTACCATCCAAGGCATACTCGAGTCTCAAACCATAGAAAGCCATTTTGTGACCCTGAAGTGTGAACTGTAAATTTGGATTGTTACATATAACCCCAACTCAAAATCTCGTCTATTATATTATCTTCAGCTCCAATATCATGTAGATTTTCCTATAGATTCAACAACTGATGTAATTTTTTAAAATACAAGACAAGAATCTACTATCTCTCAAACAATGGAAACCAATAGATCGATGAAAACAATAATCAACAAGAGGAAGATACATCAATGACACATAACACGATATTTATCTAGGGAAAGCCACTGCTCAAAACCTCGACTATCTATATCACATTAATCAAAAGAGCAAAGAAGAAAATACAAAGCTTGTTCTCACTAGAACAATTCCTGCACAAGTATGATCAACTCTTTGATCACAAGCTAGCTCAAGCCAACACTTAGCCTATTCTGTTGCTCTCCAAGCCCCTACTTCCTTGCACAATTCCTAGAGGAATTAACCTCTATTTAATGATTGAATCCTTCTTCCATAACTGTACAATCCAAACTTAGGTCCTCAATTGATTGCATGCACCATCTTTACAACTCAGAAAATTATACAACTGATAGTATGCACTCTAATCTCAACCGGGTCTTCCTTTGAATTGACATTCATGAGTTTCTCTTGATTGAATCTCCAGTTAGTTGGAGTAGCATTGAGGATGGACCAGTGCACCAATTCACTACTAGACCTCTATTAGTTCCACCAATAGTTAGAACTATTTTAACTCTCTATAACTCAATCAAATTGAGCTATCTAATTACAACTCCAATAAACTCAATCTGGACCCCTAAAACTTAGGGATCACACTTACATGACTCCAGATAGACTTCCAACTCGAAATTCCTAAGCTAATTAAGTTAATTTTACTTAATTAACTATTACAAGTTGCTATGAGAAAAGAATTAAAATTTTAATTCTCAATTTAATTCACGGACAAATTAAATTGGAATTTCTATATGCTATTTTTAACATTTCTTGTTTCTATTTTCAACAAAACTGTGGAGGTGTATTGACACAAATTCGATAAATGATTATGGTTTGAATCAAGAGTATTGTTACTATCTGAATATGTGTTATTGATTAAAATGTTTAATAAAAGTACTAATGAAATAAAACAATGGATGCAGGAACAACAATTATGCTTGTTGAATGACTCACATGGGTGATGGGGTTATATGAAATATTTTGGATATGTTATGGAGGGATGGAGCAATGTCCCTATTTCCATTTACTAACACTCCAACCGTGGCTTTGATAAAATGTATGAGTCACTTCTACCTTGAAGTTGCACGATGCCATGAGGGTAAACCATGAAATTGGTGACTACGACTAATTAAAGGATGCACAATAATGCGAAAGCCTTATTCCTCAATACCCATTAACCTTTCAACAAAGACAACTCTTTGAGATAACTGTTGTCTTCGTTATTACCACATTATAAATCATGATACTTTAAGGGAAATCATTTGTGACATCCTTAGAATTACATGATGTTATTTTTGTAGGGCACAAATAGCTTAGAACCATTGGTATCGTTGGATATAAAAAAAATAAGACTTAATGGGTTAAAACAATTTTTCTTAATAAAATGTTAAGAATATTACTCTGATAGGAAAAACATTACTTAAAAAAATTCGAAAGAAAATGACTTGGCAGGAAAAACATTACTTAAGAAAACTTCGAAAGAAAATTGTTCTAACACCATACATGGGAACTAATTTATAACATTGTTCAAGTAGACTCAACTAAAAAAGAAAGAAGAAATTAATGGAATAATTTATTAAAGACTCATAACAACCATTATGTTAAACCTTCTTAAGCTAAAAGAAAGTACATTCATGTGAAATAAAGACACTGAGTATGAAGAATGTTCATTTAAATAAATTATTTATTTGAAAATATTAAATTCATAAGAGCTTTCCATAATAGAGAAATAATAGAAAAATAATTCTCACCAAAATTTGAATTTAGAGAAAGAAAAAAGAGAAATTTAGAATTAAGTGATAATAACTTGTAAATTGGATTTTGAAGGAAGGAATGAAAATTATTTTATGTGTGTAATAGAATATAATAATCATAAGGATTTAGATGTTAAATTTGAGATGAGGTTTTTTTGGTTTTTTTGTTAAATGGTAATTTTAGAATTGTTTTAGTTAATTGTTTTAGGTAAGATTTAGGATTTAATTATAATAGTTACCATTATTTGCTTAAATATTAAGACATATATTGAAACAAGTGCTACAAAGTAGTTAGTACTCGTCATTTAGTTTAAATTGAGTTAATTGGAGTATGACTAGTTGATATAGAGTAAGATGATCAATTAAAGTCTTCGTATAAAAATAATTGGGAGAGAGTAAGATGATCAATTAAAGCCTTCATATAAAAATAGAAATGAAAGTGAAAATGTTGTGCCAAAATTTTGCTTTTTGGTGAGTGCCCTACTTCATTGGTTTTAATGAAGCTTTATAACTTTAATTTTTTGGCAGTGTCTCGTTCAAAATAATATGGAGAAACTTAGTTTCAACTCAATGAGATGTCAATTCCAAGAAACTTGTTTTGCACAATCAATTGTCTCCTACAAAGCTAATGAGAATTGAACATGATTGATATAGAGTTGAATGCAATTGTGTTTGTGGCAGTGAAGACATGAGAATATGAAACAAAACTTTTATTGTTATCTCTCAAATGATGTCTCTTTCTTTTGAAGAGTGAAATTGAGATGGGATGATATATAATTTGTGATTTAGTATACGTTTATATATGATTTGTGATTTTGTATTAAATTGGTTGAATTTGACATAGACACTTTGAATAAAACTAGGAATAAAGTTGCAATAGAAAATTCGCACATTAACTTTTTGCAGGGTAACTGAGACCAATCTTTTGTGTTTGGTTGGAGGAAAGAAGACAAAACAACTTTAAGAAACCAATTGAAACATATGAGAAATTGAAGACTAACTTCCCAATAAATGTCTAGCAATCTCTAGCTACTTGAAACATAATATGGAACTTCAAAGTGGGATCCTAACAATACCCTAGCTGGAGTTTCAAATCCTTTGACCTGTGAGAACATCATATATGACCCCAGCTAGAGTTCAAATCCTTTGACTTGCAAGAACATCATAAATTAATCACAAAGACATACACACCAAAAATAATACTTTCTTGAATTTTTGATTTTTGTTAGAAGATCAATTTCTTAATTTTTGATATACTTGGAGTTAGAAATTACAAAAACTATGTTTAGACAAAACAAATTCAACAAAGTTAGGAAAAAAATGCTCACTAGATTCTAAAAATTAGTAATTATACGTCGATAAAACTTTCTTAATAAAATTAGAAAAGAAATTTAAAAAAGATTTTAAAAAGTAATAACTAATTATCATAATAGTTATTAATTGTAAAAGTTATATGTAAATAGAAAAAATATTATGATTAATGTAATTGGAATTGAAAATAGAGGGGAAAAAATAGGAAAAAGACAAAAAAAATGTAATCAAATTAAAAAGCAATAAAACTTAAAAAAAATAAAAATTATTGGGAAAATATTTTTTTATTTATTTTTTCCTCATTAAAATTTGGCATTCTTTAAAAAAATAAAATAGGGAAAAAATAAAAAATATAAGACGATTAAAAATAATAAAACTAACAACATTATAGGGAAAAAGTGTTATTTATTTATTTTTTTTTTCCGTATTTAATTCTGTATCTGATTAGGAATATCATGAAAATGGAAATATAAAAAATGAGAAAAAATTAAAAATTAAATAAAAATGAAATAAAACTAAAAAGAAAAAATTAGTAACTAATAGAAATGGAAGTTACTAAACAACCAATGATAAGACCTCAACGAATTACTTTACAAATAAATGAATTTCAATAATAATAAAAAATAACAAAAATGAATTCCCAATGTTAAACTATGGATAAACAACATAAATTTCTGGTCAAAGACAAATTAATAAACAATCAAAGTAAAATTCACACCATGCCTGAATGATAGGTATAATAAGGAACTTAATTTAAGTATTTTAAACAAAATCTAAATTTCGAAGATCTAAAGAAATAATTGTTAGCTAACTATTAAAAGTTTTGGGAATAGGATGAAATAATTTTTAGTGAAATTTTGAATTTTTGTTTTTTAAAATTTATTTTTGATTGTATATATGGATTCAACACTCTTAGAGACTTGTCAAAATGAGATGGGGCGATACCTCGATTGGTGTTCTTGACCTCATAGAGATCCTTGAGCGTCTTCCAGATCTCTGGTGCAGTCTTGCAATCATGGATATGGGGGATAATGCAATCTTTCACTGACAATTTTAGGAGCATTCTCGCTTAAGTCTCACGCTTGTCCCAGTCTTGGATTGTTGTTGTTGTTCCTCTGCAACGAGGTTTGGCTTCACCTCATCATTGTTCACAATCGTCCATGCATTATGTCCCTCAAGCAGGGTTTGCAGCTTGAATTTCCAACCAAAGTAATTGAATCCATCCAGCTTATTGTTTTCATTGAGGTAAGCTTCTGCTACTTTATTATTCGTCCTGAATAAAAAAATTTCAACCCCAATAAAAAAACAACACCGATGTTCTTAAAAAAAAAAACCTTTGCAGATGTCAGATCCAATGCTCCCATATCTGTCTTTAAAAAGAAGTTTGCACCCCCTTTTTATCTTTAAAAAAAAAGGTTACTTCAATTCCCTTTTTTTTTAATAAATTAATCACCTCCACTTTATCATAATAATAAAAAAAAACCATCCCCTTTTTTAATTAAAGAATAAAACAAACTTTAATTAAAAAACTTAATTTGAAATTCAGCCAAAACTTTCAAGTTTCTTTCAAATTCCATTAGGGCCAGCAAAAAGCAGATTAGCAAAAACGTGAATACCATACCCAATACTATTTGCTATTCCCAACTTCGTGGAGAACTGGTTTTAATGCAGTACCACTCTTGGTTATGCCTCCTCCACGCGGCCTCAACCATGCCACAACACCTCTCACACCCTCCAAGGCCTCCGATCCGCACCAATCCACAGCCACTGGTGGAGAAGAGGTGGTGTTTCTCTGTGCGCGCTCCTTCGTGCCACCACCTCTTACGGCCTCCACGACGGTCCTCCTCTACGCGATCTTCTTCGTCCTCGGTAGTC
>APFE030682762.1:13568-42246 GCA_000404065.3 Pinus taeda
ATTTAAATGTTGGCTCAATTAATAATAAAAAATTAAAGTAATAAAAATAATAAAAATTGGTTTGTTATATTTTTTATTTTGATTTTGTTATTAACTTTTAAATAGGCGTTGTTACAATACCATGGGTCAATAACATGGCTTATCAATACCAGTGCCTAAAAACCATAACATATTTCATATCTAAAATATTTTATAACAATACAAGATTCTTAACCATGGATATTCATCCCCACTATACCTTGGATATTATTAACTTGCAAAAAATAGGCTTTGTTACAATACCATGGGTCAATACCATGGGTCAATACCATGGTTTATCAATACCACATGCCCAAAACACATAAATCATTTCACAATCAAAATATTTTATATCAAGTATGAAAATATTCTTTACCATGGATATTCACTTCCACTTTACCATGGATATTATTAACTTGCAAATATGTTTTGTTACAATACCATGGCTTATCAATCCCACATTCCCAAAAAACATTGATACTTGTGAATAGACTTTGTTACAATACCATGGCCAATACCATGGGTTATAAATACCACATGTCCAAAACTCAACTTATTTCACAATTAAAATATTATATAACAATATGACAAGATTCGTAATCATGGATATTATTATCTTGTAAATAGGTTTTGTTACAATACCAAGGGTCATACCATGGCTTTCCAATACCACATGACCAAAAACCATAACTTATTTCACAATATTTTATTTTAATTTAATTCTATCACATTTTTTTAATTGGATCTAGAAGGAAAAAATTATAATTAATTTTAAGATATATCTAAACATTGTATCCTCATGGCTACTAAAAATATTCCCATAGAAATTAAATTAAGCTTTTAATAAAGTTTAAAATGAAAATATTTTTATATATAAAGACGTGAAATTTATAATATAAATTATATTATTTAAAAAAAGTATACATCCATCCTAACTAAAGATATAAGTGATGAGAGCAAACAAAGTGACTAACGATAATAGAGGAAAGAGAGTGCATGAGTGAATAACGATAACAGAGGAAAGATAGTGTAAGGGAGTGGCAAGGGAGAGATGGAGAGAGAGTGAGGGAGAGAGGAGAAGGGCAAAGACAAAGAATATGAGAGGAGAGAGATAGGGAGAGAAGGGGAAGAGAGAGAGGGAGGCACAAAGATGGAGGGGATATAGAGATGGAGAGAGGGAGGGAGATAGTGAAAAAGATAGTGTAAGGGAGTGGCAAGGGAGAGATGGAGAGAGAGTGAGGGAGAGAGGAGAAGGGAAAAGACAAAGAATATGAGAGGAGAGAGATAGGGAGAGAAGGGGAAGAGAGAGAGGGGGGCGCAAAGATGGAGGGGAGAGAGAGATGGAGAGAGGGAGGGAGATAGTGAAAAAGTTGGAGGGATGAGATAGAGAGAGGGAATGAAAAAGAGACACATAGATAAAAATGTTGATATTATATAGTATTATATAACTAGCCTAGATCCATCTTAACCCCGGATCTAAAGCGTCGACATGTATCAAATCTCTTGAGGTACAATCCTTTCCTCGAGTTTCGTACTCAAAAAATAGGTTTACACCTCGAGATATTGGATCCCTCTCGGCGCTTGGAAGATCTGAGGTTAAGATGGATCTAGGATGGTCAATACCACATGCCCAAAAACCATAACTTATTTCACAATAAAAATATTTTATTTTAATTTAATTTTATAACATTTTTTTTAATTGAATCTAGGGAAAATCATATAATTACTTAAGAGATATATCTAAATCCTCTATCCTCAAGACTACTAAAAGTATTCCTATAGAAATTAAATTAAGGTTTTAATAAAATTGAAAATGAGAATACTTTCATATTTAAAGATGTAGAATTTATATAACATAAATAGTATTAATAAGAACCAACATAGATTCATCTTAACTAAGGATCCAAGTGATGACAACAAGCAAAGTGAAAGGGGGAGAGGGGGATACGGTGGGGGGAGGAAGGGAGATAGTGACAAAGTTGGAGGGCAGAGAGAGAGAGAAATACTTGGAGGGGGTTGAGATAGGGAGGAAAGAACAAAGGAGAGATGGAGAGAGAGTGAGGGAGAGAGGAGAGGAGGAAAGAGAGATAAAGAGAGAAATAGTTGGAGGGAGAGAGAGAGGGAGGAAAGAACAAAGGAGAAATGGAGAGAGAATGAAGGAGAGAGGAGAGGAGGGAAGAGATATAGAGGGAGACACAAATATGGAGGGGAGAGGGAGGGAGATAGTGATAGAGTTGGAGAGAGAAAGATTAATGGGGGAAGAGACAAAGGTAGGTGGGAGAGAGATGACTCAAGAGAGAGGAGATAGAGATGGAGTTGTAGGGGGAGAGAGAGGGAACGAAGAAGAAAGACATATAGGGAGAAAGGTGGAGAGAGAGAGAGGGAGTGACAAGGGAGCCATGGAGAGAGAGTGAGGGAGAGAGGATAGTGGGAGGGAAGAGAGAGAGGAGGAGAGAAGGGGAAGAGAGAGAGGCGAAGAGGAAGAGGGAGGTTGGGAGAGACACAGAGAGAGATATGGAAAGAGAGTGTGTATGTTTGGGTGTGAGATAGAGAGAGAGAATAAGAAAGAGACACATAGATAAAAATATAGATATTATATAGTTTTATATACCCAGCCTAGATCCGTCTTAACCCTAGATATATCAAGTGCAAGGATGGATCAAATCTCTCGAGGTGCAAACATTTCCTCAAGTTTTTCACTCAAAAAAGAGGCTCGCATCTCGAGAAATTAGATCCCTCTCGACGCTTGATAGATCTAGAGTTAAGATGGATCTAGGCTAGTAACTTAAAAATCATGTCTAATTCATTGAATTGTTGAATTATAATTAGATTGATTTATTATGATATTATAATATTATTTTATATGATTCTATTTTCATGTTTTAATAATTAGTTGTTTTAAATTTAATATTACTAATTGATGATTGTTATTAATGTTTTGTTAAATTTAATTTGGAGTTCTAATGTGAAAAAAAAATCCAAAAAGAAAACAACAAATTTTATTTATTGCCAAAAATAAAAACACAAAGTGTAGATTTCATAGCATTTTGATGTCACAAAGGCCCAAAAAATAGCTCTAGATGAGTTTATTATCGTAGTTACATGAGAAATATATGCATAAACAAAAAAAATTGTCGGTACTCTATAGATGTCCTAATTCTTCCTAAAAAAGGAGCTTTAAGATAAAAACTTTAAAAAAATCGTGGATTTCTTTTGCAAAAAAATCCCGCTATATGTGAATTAGTATGTTCTCAGATCTCAGCTGAAGGATAACATAAAATAGTTTTTATACTTGTTTGTAGTGCCATGTTGTCCATGTGAGAAAAGAAACCAAAGTGCCTGTGAACTTCCAAAAGAGAAACGATTGTATAATATTAAAAAAGAAACTGAGTCTACTATTGCTACCAAGAATGATACAAAAAATAAAGTATATATATTAAGAAAATAAAAATCTTGTGAGTTTAATTATGTCCAGTGGCATAGCTTGTGTGGGTTGAAAGTGCCTTCATTGCTTTCTTTGATTTTCCATTGTCTTTGATCCAGTGACAATCCTCCCTTCAAAAGTTGATAGACCTTTTGTTTTTGTTCTCTATAGATATGAGTGAAAGTGACGTGAGAGAATGATATCGTTCTTTGGATAACATTTTTGATATAGAGGAAATATAGTATTGTTTCTCAATCTAGTTGTTACATGCATCCAATTTATAACAACCAAAAAATCTCCAAAGATGTTGAGATATAAGATATGGAGAAAATTGACCAATTGTAAGATAAATTTAGTGCAAATAATTTTGCATAATTGTTTGAAGCTTTCCCAATGTTGCAAGAGAAGGAGAAATAAAGAGAATCTGTAAGATAAATAATGCCTCCTGAGCCACCCAAAGAAGAATTTTGTTGTGATGCTCCATCAAATAAGGCCCATGGTTTGTCCTTTGCAATTTCAACTTTGATATAATTATGGGTTCTTAAAGTCGGTTGATGCATAGGTGGAGAAGTATGAAGGGCTAAAATGTTTATTGCAACTCTGATGTAGGATTGCCCTTGATTTTCAAAGATTGTGTTGTTATTTTCAAGTTAGATGCCCCAACAAACAATTGCATGGAGAGATTTTATATTGTTAGGGGGTTTCCTATCCAGTCAAGTTTTTAGGCATTCATCCACATAGCTTCCTTGCCCAGTATAATTTTCTCCAATAGTTTTATGAATATTTCTCTAGAACCTTATAATGAGTGGACATTGAACATGGGGAATGTTTTTTGTATCTTCTAAACAGAGTGGGCATCTACCAAGCCCATAGAAATATCTCTGAAGAATATCCCAAGTGGGGACCTTATTTTTGAGAGGCAACGACATAAAGAGTTTCAATTTTGGTAGGTTGGATTGCTTCCATAGTTAACCCACCAAGGGGTGGGTGAGCATTCGGCTATTGAGCAATGGCAAGGTACTTGTATTTTAAACTATAGAAGCCTAATGGTGCATATGGACAAACTAGAATGTATTCAGAAGGCGAGAGAGGCGATATTCTGGAGGGAATTAATATATCGATTCCATTCAATAGCTTGGTCCCCATCAATATGCAAATCCTCAATGCTCTTCTAGGAATCTTGTCCCATAAAACCCATCCTACCACAAGCCTGGTGCAAGAAGAAGATGCCTTGAGAGTGTAGAGTATGTGTTAGTTGTTTTGATAGGATATGTGATTCCCCACTTCTAATCCAGGGATCCTTTCCAACAAGATGTCTTGTCCCATTACCAAATTTCCATCTGAGGCCTTGAGTGATAATAGAAATGGAGCTTAATATAGCTTTCTGGACTAAGGGAGCATTTTGAGATGGTCTTTTGGGGGCTCTAAGCTAATCTAGAGTAGTAGCATGGAAAGTGTATTTTTTTGTCATAGTTTAAGCCTAGAGCCTAGTGCCTTGAATCAACCTCCATATGCCTTTTGTAGCTAATGTTTTTGAGAACCAGATGAAGGTTTTTAATCCCCATCCTCCTAAAGGCTTGGGAAGGGCTATGGAGGAACAAGTTATGAGAGTAAGGGGTCTGCAATCTTGTTTCCCAGCCCAAAGGTATTATAAATAGATCTTATTTATTTTATTTAGAATGCCTAAGGTAACCCATGCTAAAGAAGCCCATTATACAAGGATAACTTTAATCACAACCTTGCAAAGGATTAACTTGCCTGCTTTCAAAAGCCAACTGTTGCACCAATTTCTAATTCTGAGCTCAATTTTGGTAGTGATCCAATCCCAATCCTCCATATTATAATTATTTGGCTTTAAGATAAAACTCAAATTGAAAGGGTTCTCCAAGAGGCGAGGGGGCATATGTGAGGATTCTGGAAACAAAGACAAATTCATCCTAATTGAGGGCATATTCAATCATATTGGACTTCGTATGATTTATCAGCATACCCATGGCCATATAAAATAATTCTAGGATGCAATTAATGGTTTGAAGACTGCTAATGTCCATTGCAAGAAAGAGAATGATATCATCCACAAATAGGAAATGTGTGAGAGAACATGCAGGAGAGATCTCAACACCTCTAATCAAATGTTGTCTATTTGCATCGAGCATGGACCTATTGAGAGCTTCAACCATAAGCAGAAAGAGGAGAGGAGATAGGGGAAAAACCTTCCTAAGACCTCTCTTGGGATTGAAGAAGGATGAAGTTGATCCATTTAT
The DNA here is from genome assembly GCA_000404065.3 of Pinus taeda. NCBI lineage: Eukaryota > Viridiplantae > Streptophyta > Pinopsida > Pinales > Pinaceae > Pinus > Pinus taeda. The sequence continues at coordinate 19,275 of APFE030682762.1, forward strand.
TAATAAAGCCCAACTATAAATCTATGTAACAAATGAAGGATCTTGGAAATATTGAGAGGGGGCTGAATTAGCATTTCACTTCAATTAATTAATTTTAACTTCACAGAGCATTAATTATCATTAGAATTAGATCAAAACATAAATCAACAACAATGCACAACATCAAATATAGTACACGAGATTTTTAGGTGGAAACCCTTTCGGGAGAAAAACCAATGAACATTTTTAATATAGTTATTTAATGATTATATCAATAGGAAGCTCCAACTTCCAAGGTTCTCCAACAACTATTGGAAGGAGGCTCCAACCCCCTTATTTATTATCTCCAACTAAAATGATGCTCCAATGGCCTGATTTACAAGCTCCAATTGGGAAGACAATCCAATGCCTTGGTTTTATTAGCTCCGGCTGAAAGGATGCTCCAACAACCTGCACAGAATCCAACCTTCCCTAACACCACCCAGCCACCCTGTAGTATTCTTAGGCTCTAACCTAAAAGAGACTCCAATCTCTGCCTTACATCGCCCATCCACGCTACTCAGCATGCCACTACTTGCCTTGAAGGATTTGATCTTCAATTCACCACAATGGACCATGTTTCATATATTTTCAAACTGGATCCACATATACTCAATATCAACATAAACATAATGTTGATTCTATCAATTTGTAATCTTGTCATAAGGTCATCAACACCAAAATCACCAAACCCTAGATGATTAATCACATCCACTACTACTCAACATGTTTATTTGATGAAAGACCCTAACATCATAGAAACACGAAGTCACTATATCCCATTCTCCCTGAACTTCCTCTAAATCAATATATCAGGATACTACTCACTTCTACAACTGGAACCCTACCTCAACAATCAACAAAATTCTCTACTAAATAATACACTTTCACTGTCATACCCTAGCAACATCAATATTCTCTCAACAATGCTTTCTTGATAGGTGGCATTGATTTATCAACTCAGATCAACAACTTGTAAAGCAATATTGAATATTTTGGCCATAATTAGCAACAAACCGCAACTACTTCAACTCAAGAAGCAACATAATACATTAGCAATAATATAATTTGGTCATTGTAATTGCAACATATATTAATCAAACAACCAATATCTTCTTCTTAGGAATATATGTCTTGTTGGAATCTCTAAATCTAACTGTTAGAAACCCTTCATGTACTTTTCTGATTTATTTCTGCCTACTTGTTCTGATTAATTAACAAGTTATTTACCATGTAAATATTGAAAATAAATACAAATACATGCTCAACACATTACAAATCATCAACTGAAGGAAACCAAACAAGCACACAAGTGACACCGTTGTTTTTGGACCAACATCCCCGGAAAAACCCAATGCGGGAAAACTGGTGCAGCTATCTAAGGGTTTTATTATTATGTAGTTTCTTAATACAATATGGGTGCCAAAACCGGCTCACCCAGCAGAGAATAATCTCTGCTGAAATCTCGTATAAACACTCCGACATCTCCCAGCTCCAATCTGCCCCACTAAAACCCCAGCGTCAGCCTCTAGGGACTGCGTCAGCCCTTTTTGGCCTAGCATCATCCTATCTCACCCTGCGTCAACCTCTGGAGGCACTATGTCAGCCCTTAGAGCCTCTGCTTCACCCATGTTGGCTCTCTAAGGCACTACGCAGCTCCTGATTGCCTCTGCGTGAGCCCTGGATGGCTCTACGTGAACCTCTGGCTAGCTCTGCATCCCTCTCTCCCGGCTTCTGCACTGATCATCCTGGTACTATCTCTGCCTCTCTGCTTCTATATTCGCTGCCCCTCAACTGCAACTTTGATCACTCTTTCGACTTCCTCAGCAAACCCTGCCCCAGAAAATCGAAATCTTGATCAACTATGTGTGTTCTCCAAGTGATCCTCAAGCCTCCTCTTATACTCTTCTCGTTGACAATTCAACGGCCAAGATTAAGTCCCTAATCAATGACTAAGATTAATTCTGGCTTGATCCATGACTTTTGGACCCTTCTAACATAGTTTTATATTAATTCACATTAATATTTTATTTTCCCTAAGTTTAGACTTAGGGACTGCATTAAAAATATTAATTATTTTAATATCTCCCAAACTGTTTAGAATTTGCCCAAACCATTTCTGGGTATTGGAGATCTCATATGCTTTAGCCTCTCCACTAATTTTCATTGCTAGAGCACATCCGATGCTACCCCAACTCAACATATCTTGTCATAGCTAGCAACGACATAATCAACAATAACATAAGGTATAATATAGTTGTACTCAGTTTCCTAGCCCAACACATCACGACATTATCTTATAAAAAAAATTCAACAAGGCTCAATAGCAATATCTAGGAGCAACATACAAACTCTGTCATACAATTGTTATCATAATCCTAGCAATTTTTAATACCATCGCAAGATAATCTTGTTGTTCGACAGTGCATCAACTCTATCCACATAGGACAATGATATGAGATAGATCAAAACCAAATCAAGTCATTTATGTTTGATGATGCCACTAATGTTTTTATTAAACAAGTTCAAACTTTACCTTTGCTACATTTGCTCCTTAAACATGACTTCAACCTTCCCTTGAAACTACCTCAGATCTAGCCTGAAAGGAATTGCAATTCTAACTTAGATCTATATACATGAATTCCCCTTAGTTTCAAAATATGTACCACAAAAAGGTTGTCGTGGATCAGTAAAACTCTAGCCAAAATCCATCAACAGGAAGAGTCTTCAACAAAGAAAACAATGTGCCTCAGAGATTTTCTTCTAGATATATCCTTCAACTAGATAAAATTCCCTTTATAATATGCTATATAAAGTTGACCTCAGAACTTGTTAGCCTTCAAAAGAGGCCTTGGAATAGTACAAAACGAACCTTCAAATTCAACACAGATTAGACCACAAAACTAACAATTTACCTAACAAAATAGCCTCACAAATTAACTCTATACCTAACTCTATACTAGACCAAGTTGAACTTAACTATTTCCTATGTGTCGGAATATCCTAACAAGGAAGGTCTTTAGAATGCCTCAGGAACACACTGCTTGTCTTGTCAGAATATGCTTCAAATTTTGCCCTAGACATGTCTCAAGAAAAATCCTAAAGTTAGGTCGAAATAAATCTTAAATATAGCCTTTGAACAGGGAAGTTCACACCTTAGATAATGCTTCAATAGGACCTCTACGCTAGTTCAAAAAATCACCCTTGAATAGTCCTCAGATCACCTTGGCCATAACAAAGTCTGTTTTAAAACATGCCTTAGGACTACTTCATAATTCACTCTAAGATTTGCCAATAAGGAATACAAACTATAATTTGGATTAGGCCTTAGGATGTGGGCCTGAACCTTAATGTAGATCCAAAATTTTCCTTGAAACAACTCAATTGAACGTTTGTGCTTTTATTTTGAACCGACCTCAAAAAGGTTCCATGTCTACTCCAGGATAGGCCTTAAAAGAGGCTTCAATAAACTTTGAAATGTTGCAAAACGAAAGCCAAAGATTGTTCTTGAAATTGATCCATATATTACCTAAAATAAGTGTGAATAGATACTTCATACAAGGCCTGGGAAAGGCTAAGATTGAGCCTCAGAACATGTCTAGGGAAGTCTGCCAAAAGGGGGTGAATAGGCCTCAACACTCTGCCATAGGAGGCCTATAGATTTTGTCTCAAAAACACAACAAAATGCCTTAGAAACCACAAAATTTTCTCCTACTCTAGGGTTGAAATTTAGGCCTCGGGACCTATAGCTTAGCCAGAAATGTGCAGCCTCAGAGAGGGTCGAAATTTAAACTCTTAGATAGCCTAAAACATAGAGATAGGCCTTAGATGTGAGCCCTTAGAGGGCCGAAAATACCACATACATCAACAAAAGTTTTTACAGTAAAGCCCATTAGAAACCATAACAAAAATACAAGAAAAAAATAGATCCGAAACCCACTCCAAACTCAACCTATTTCAACTAAGCGTAGGCTACATAGGGTCGCAGAAGATTAATGAAAAAATAGGCATTGATTTGATGATGTTTCGAGCGTAAATAATTCCCATTACATAGAGGTCATGGAAGCTTCTAGGAGGGGACTAGCCTGTTCAAGAAATTATGGAGCCGACCTTCCAAAAAACTAACTTTGGATTTCAATTTGAAATATTTATGGAGCCAGGAATCACTTTCTCTTTGAGGCTGACTTAATTTCCAAAAATTACTTATTTTCTCTTTGTCAAGGTGCTCTTTTGCAAACGAATTTAACCTTAAAAAAATTTAATTAAATTCTTCAATAATAATATTTCTTGGGCTCATGATTTGATCAAATATTTAGCCAATTGTTAAGCTTCCACATCATCTCTTTTTGGGGGCTTTGACCATACACTCGAGGCATAAAATTTGATCAAGCATATCTCCTCAAATGCGAGGAGTTATGAGGTGTGTCGCCTATCATTGGAATCAACCTGATGAGGAGAATTACATGAAGATGATTTTGAGCCCAAGAACATTGATTTTCCCATCCAAATTCTACATCAAAGGCAGAGCATTATGGCCACACCATAGGAGCACCTCAACCATCCAGGGTTGCTTGAGAAATGGAGCTTTCAATTAATGCATCCCTAGACGAATATTAAGAGGGTTCAAGGATGACGTTGGCATCAATGAAAACACCATTCAACAAAGGATTGAAGCTAATGTGAAGGAGGATCAATTTGATGTAGAACCAATCCACTCCATCAAAGGCCTTTGGAAAATCCACTTAGTATACAACTACTTTTTGTTTTTTAGTATGGATAGAGTGAAGGTCCTCTTGAGCTACACCAATCACCTAGTGGATTTTCCGATCCTTCAGAAAATAAAATTGTTCTAAAGAAATGTGCTCTGAGAGGGTTGGCTTGAAATGAGAGGCTACGATTTTGGACATGATTTTGTCAATAGAGTTGCAGAGAGATATGTGTTGAATCTGATAAAAAGAAACATGCTTATCCAATTTTTGTATGAGGGTAATGAAACTGGTGTTGAATGGAGCTAAGATCCTCCCATTTTTCATGGAGTATTCCACCACTCTCAATAAGTCATCATTGATAAATTCAAAACAAGCCTAATAGAGTTCAATGGAGAGACCATTCAGACTTTGAATTTTATCCTTTTGAAAGTTGTGCAAAATAACTTCAAGCTTGGGTTTGGTAATTTCTTTCATAAGCTCTTCATTTTCATATTCATTAATAAAACGAGGGGAAAAAACAACCCTTTGGAGGATCTTCTCTATGTTTTCTCTTCCAGGCTTTTTAAAAATATTCTTGAAATATGAAATGCCTTCCTCTACAATGTCCTTGAAAGAAGAGGCTTTTGTGCCATTAGCCTTGTGGATTTCATAGAGAATATTTATGGATTTTCTATTATTTTCTATTCAAGGGAAATAGAACTAGGGAGGTATTGATAGTACAAGGAATCTCAATCTTGAAGCATTCTCATAAGAAGAGTCGGATTGATAATCCATCTTTTGTCAAGCATCTCTAACATAGCCAACATTGTCCCTAAAGGCCTTATCTGGACAAACTCATCTTTAATTATGAGCATTGTGTTGGGAGGATTTACATGAGTTGCCACAAACCTCTCAAGGCACATACCCCATGCAGATGTCTACAAGGTATGCCCTTTTAGGACTATTCTTATCCTAGTTCCAAAACCTGAATCCTCAAAGAATATTGGTCCTCTTCAACTACTCTTATCTTGGATGCCCTACCTCATCCTCAAAGAGCATCAGTCATCAACTTCTTTCCCTGGATTCTCCAATCCATAAGAAGCTCAAATATGGATGTTTATCCAATCCTCCAAACTCCATTCTTTCTTTATGACCTTCACTAAGACTCATGGTTGTTAGTCCTAGTCTAGTGCAAGACCCATAAAGAAAAGAACTATCTGATATCACTCCCTCTCAATTATGGAGAGATATCCACCAAACCAGGCTTACCTCTCAGGTAATCAAGCTTCTTGTTTGATAACACTTTAGTCAATATGTCTACTACCTGTTCATGTGTAGGTAGATAGTGCAACTCCATGACCCCATCTCATACCAAGCTTCTAATGTAGTGGTACTTGTTGTTTATATGCTTCGTCTTTATTGAGAAATTTAGGGCAATGAGATAAGATGATTTATCTTGCTTGATAACTATTTGTGATGTATTTTTATTTTACTTCATTCACTTCTTCTTTTCTTGATTATTATTATGTTCTCTTCATAAAAAACTACCAAAAACATAAATAACAATGAGATAAAGGAAACAAGATATAGGTGATCATCCAGGGCCAAAACCTCTCCAATCTTTAGAGGAAAATCCACAAAATTCTTCTTCTTATAGAATCTTCAATTGATGAATTTCAAGACTAAACCCTTGACCAAGAACCTTTCCGAGACCAAGTCACACCATATCTTCTTCTTCTATAAGTAAACGATGGTCAAACTAACTTTTGTACCATTATTCGTTTTCTTCTCTAGAAATTCAACCTTCTATTACAAACCTGCAATCCTCGTGATTCTTGTAACTGTCAAGATGACACATGTGTGTGCTTAATGAAGCAAATTTATAAATTTTTCCTCCTTCACTATACTTGCAAACTTCTCCTTGTGTCTTCAGCTAGTAGAAATGCTCCCTTCTTGACCCTTATCTCGACTTTTTTCAAGGTCTGGTGTATTAACCCTACTGCAAAAACCCTAGGTTACTTGTGTGACCTAGAAAATGGACAAGACCTTCTCCTCTTTTCTTCACTTGAATAGAGGCTCCTTTTACACCAACTTGACTTATGTTTCCAATCTTCTTGACACTTGAAACACCTTCTAAATATGACTTTGAATTCGTCCTTTTGTAGCTGAAAGTGTGCCTTAACAATAGTCTGCACGTGTGAGAAAGAAGACCCAAAACAAACCCAAACAATTATGTTTTTCCTTCTTCTATGATTCTCTTTTCTTCACTAGAGTATGAGGATATTTCTTGTCCCTTGATCAAACTTTTGCAATGCTTGATTGATGATCCTAGAATGAGGTCGAGTCTTCCTATATATAGACTTCCTCATCCATGATTTGAGGTCAAATTGAAGTTGTCACTATGCCGACTTGTGATTTTTTTTTATGACTTGGTCTTGGAGAGTTCTTTAACTAGACTTTGACTCAAATAATTTTTTCTTACAATATGTAACATTCCAAAATGAGTTTTTTCATACAAGACAACAAATCTAATAACTTGATGACTCAATGAAAAATAAGTTTCTTAATCTCATTATAAATAACAACTTTGCATAAGGATAAAGGTTAGAGTTTTATTACAATATTGTCACACTAGATGGATTTAATTATAAATTTGGATTAGGTTAAAGTGATAATAAATATAAAAATGTTAACCTAAACACATACACATATATATAAACAATATCAATATATAAATACAAATAAATAAAATTTATTTTTTAAAAATTATGTTTTTTTTTAAGCTCATATTAGCTATGAAATATTTAATTTAATTAAAATAAGCAATTTGTTAAGGTTTACAAATTTAAAATAAGTAATTTGTTAAAGTTTATAAGGTAAAGATTTATTATAATGATAACTACAATTATAAGCACTGGATTATATAATTGATTAGTCTTTTGCTAAGGTGATGGGGAATGGAAAGGTTTGAAGATTATTTTTTAATAAAAATTACCTTTCTAATAAACTTAGTTTGTTGTTTGGAAAATATGATTAATATGTGAAAATAGATAAGTAAAATGCTTAATGATTTTAAATATAAAATATAAAATTTGAATATTTTAAATTAGAAAGTTAGTAATGAAATATTTTATGTAATTAGAATTACGGGTTTATAATGGTTTTGATTTAACTATGGATTTCACTAAGGCCAAAGTAATAAAGCAACATAAGATGCAAAGGAGTTAGGATAAATTCAAATAAAAAATGGTCTTTACAATAAATGGTAATTCATTATTTTTTCTCGCTTCTGTAGCGTTTTTAAGTGGCTCTATATAACAAACATGAGGTTGTGGTTAAGAAAAAAACTATCAATAACATGAGGCTCTAGTTAAGAAAAATATTATCAATATGTAAATAAAAATAAAGGGAACTCTTAAATATTTATGGATACAAATTTAAAAAGTTTTGAAAATTAATTTTAAAAGTTGATAATGAGATATTTAATGAAACCAAAATAATATGGTGACATTTACCACATTTTTTGCTCATCGGCATATGATATTATTATAGATTTCATTGAGGCCAAGGTGAGAGGATGTGAAGGTGCTCAAATTAGAACGCAATATTGGTTTTGAAATGCAAAATGAAATTGCTTACAAGGTTCTATAGAGATTTATTAAAATGTTAGATAGGGGTGGTGTATTTCAATATAAATTTTCCAAAGACAAGGAAACAAAAGATGTATAAGTGCCAAGATTGAGGTCATTCATGAGTCCAAGAAGGTTTCATAGTTTGAAAGGAATGAATAATTGTTTATGTTCATGTGAGGGTCTACCAAGGTGATCAGGTGCTCATTTAGGCTCAAAAAATCAAAGTGTTAGAATCTTGTTAAACTTACCATCAGGTCGAAGAGCTCGTCATTTCGATTCTAACGATGTGAACGAAACTCAAATCCGAGCTCGTATGCAGAAGTTATAGCAAGTCAAAGTTCAGGTTTGACTTGCTCACATGGCAGGATTGGATGATGTGGCAAGGTCCTTTAGTAAATGAGGAGGTGCCAAGTGGCAAGCCGCCATTGGCCCCCTCATGTCACAAATCGCAGCCGTAGGCAGGTCGGCGTTAAAAAACAGCCCCCAAGCAGGGAACAGTTGGGATGCAATAAGGTAGGCGAGAAGGTTTTCAAGAATCGATTAGAGGCACAATGCGATGGATCGCAATCGCAAATCGGTGAAGGGTCGGTGTTACAAAATCGGCCCCCAGTAGGTACCAGGTTGCGATGCAATATCGCAACTACAAATCGTAACAGTGTAAAGTTCTGCATATACAAAACCACAGTTATCCTCTGAATTGTGAAATGCGATAAGTCCCTGGATGCAAGATGTTTATCGGTTCTGATTAATACTCCCGTCGAGTCCGCCACATCGCAATCACACATCACCTGTCGTGTTCACAAGACCATAAGACCGCTGGGTTTTTACGTCGATTTCGATTTGTGATGGATAGTTGGTGTCGATGGATTATGGCCCGCCGCGCGACGAAATTTTCGCCCAATTAGCAGATTTTCTGAGCTAATTTGTAGGATCATGTCGGGTTTGGAGAAATTTGTGGAATGAATAGTGGGAGAACTAGGAGAATTCATAACGTCTTCAGTTTTCCACCAAATTAGATGCAAAAAGAGGCTAGATAGTCATTTTTGAGGATTAAGAACTAGTTGGAGTAGGTTTTAGAAGCATTTGAGCATTGTAAACACAGATTTTTACACTTTTTAGCATAATAGAGAGGCCCAAGCCATTGGGAGTTTGACCAAGGAGACGTAGCCAAAAAGGGTTGAACTCCTTTATCATGTGCTTGTTGTAAATTTTTTATGATGATGTTCGATATATGTTTATGTTATTGTTCAGTTTCTGGTTTATGTTAAATTGCTCATAAAATTAATATAAAAACTCTTCATTTCACTTGCAAAAATTGATGAATCCTTAAGCACAATGAAAGCATTTTGTTAATAATCTGAGGAAGATCTTAGCACTTCAAACTAATATTATAAATCAGATCACAAGGTATTTGGAAATTTCATTCATAGTTATGGTCATAGCCCTTTATCTACTCGCCTATAATTGGACAATTGATTGCTCAATAAGTATGTTATGTGCAAAAGTAATGAGGTTTTCAAGCTAGTGTTTGACCAAATATTTACATAAATTATGATCTTCATGACAAAAAATAATGTGGGGTCTTAGATGTTAGATGATTTCATGTAGGATAAGCATTATGTTTCTCCCCTTATCAACAACAATTTTGAGGAAGATCAATTTTGAGGAAACCATCTTCTCAACCCAGGTAATCTAACTGCATCGCTAACACTAATCCATCCTGCAACTAAATATTGTGGGCCCTTGTAGCAAGGTAATGATCCATGAGGAGAACGCCTCACTTGACCCTTCCCAAACATTTGTAACTCTAGGACTATAGCTCCATATTGCCCCACCTCTCTCTTGGAGTTATAGCTGCGAACATAACGAAATCTTCCTCCAACCTGGAGGACAACTTGTCTATCTCTGCGGACGTTGTCCACTGGTCCTCCTTCTCCTACTTGTCCTTCTTCGAGAGAGGAAACTGAGTACTACAGTGGCCAAGCTTGCCACACCTAAATCGTTTGACCTTAGGTAGGTCCTTCTTCTTCTTTTACCCCTATCCCTGGTTGGAACCCTTTGATGCTAGGTCCATATTCTCCTCTTCCTTCTCACCCTTCACGTTGTTGTTATTGCTCCCACTGATGGTGCTCTTTAATAGAGCTCGCCTCAACTCCTCCCGTGGTAGGTTTGACCACATTTTCCCCATTAGGAAATGTGTCTCTGCCTAAGATATTTTGGACAAACACCTGCCATACCTCTGAAACATTGTTCAATGCCAAACATATAAGCTTTGTTGATTGAGGTGCCTCTGAAACAATTGCAATTTGATCTCGGACCTCTTGAATCCTAGTGAGGAAGGATTTTATGCCTTCACCCTTCATCATCCTAATGCTTCTAAGCTTCTCCTATAGGAACATCTTTCGTTTCTCAAAAGTGTTCTAATACAGCTAGATGAGAGCATCCGACATTTCCTTGGTCGTTCCTTTGTCTACCACATGTGAGACTATATGATCCCAGACTCCATCTAGTATAACCCGCTTCGCTTTCGCCATCTCCTTCTTGTACTCCTTCAGTTGAATTGCATCTTGGGGCACTGCCACCATAATATCTACATAGGCTTTCAGGCCATGTTCATCCAACAGTAAGGACATCCTAGCCTTCCAGATGACAAATTGGAGGCTCCCTCCAACCTATCCTGATCTCCAAGGCCAGTTATGGCCATCTCTTAATCTAGTCGAAAATATCCCTCTTCCTCTGCTTAGTTGTTGAATCTATTATTCGCACTCCCTGTTGGAGTGAGAAAAATTGCTCATGACTTTTGCCAATTGGCAACTGGAAAATCATATCTCTAAAACTTGAAACCCCATGAGAGAAATTTTCTATGTGTGTCTTTCTCTTCCACCCAGCGTTGATTCTGCTACTACAAATTGCTGCAAAACCTTTCTACGCCTGAACAAGGAATATTCCCAACGAAAATACTTGTGTTGGTGCTCCCTCTGCCTGTTGGAATCACTCAACAGGCAAGTCAATTGTTTTTCTCAATCTGCATTGAAAAATCGAACTTCCCTAAGCAACTCGCAATGTCTAGCTTAGGCTCTGTGCAACCTCCAAAAATTTGTCTCGTTTCTCCCTCTGAACAGTGAATTTCTGCTTGTGCTTCTAAGCTTCCCCATCTGATCAAAATTACTCTGATACAATGTGAAAATTTCACTATTGGAATCCTATTGCAGCAATTCGAATTATTTCTTTTAATTGTTAATTAAATTAGCAGTTTATTGCTATGGTAACAACGAAATAAACACACTGCAATCTTCACAAAATATTGTGGAAAACAATAGCACTAGAAACCGATCAAATATTGGCACACACACAAAAAAATTGACATGGTTATTTTTTTTAAATGTCCCCAGAAAAACCCAACTTGGGAAAATCGATGCAACAACTGAGGGTTTTTATTACTAAGAAACAATGAAATTCTATGTACAATATTTGGATGCCCAACTTGCAATCCAATTAGAAAAATAAATTGGTTGAAATATTTGCGAGGAAATACCTCTACATGACGTCTGATCCTACTCTGACCACTGACCAAACTAGCCAGTCGTTCTGCCTTTGCGTGAGCCTCTACGCAGTGCTTGCGTAAACCCCAACTCGCCAAGCCTGAAACTCCAAGAAAATGGTGTCTTAGTTGACTCGCCTCTGGGAGAAATTCACTTGTCCTCCTGGATAATTTTCGAACCAATAGTTACTAAATTTCTCTTCCCTTCAGCAAAATCAATCTCCCTCTTAAGTTCTCAACATTGCCTCTGCGCAACTTCTCTGGGAAATAGATCCATTTTGTTGCTGACTAATTGGATCGGGATAACTTCATCCAAACTCATTGTCCCTACCCTTGTCTGTCTTTGCTTCCCTTCTCTGGCTCGAACTCTTTTGGCAATTTTTGTTGCTCTGGAAAATTGAACTGCCCAAGGAAATCGATCTCAAGTGTATTCCTCCATCTACCCATCAACTTCTTCTTATAATCTCATTGTGGAACTCCAACCGCCAAGATTAAATATTAATCAATGGTTGAGATTATTTCCTAGTCGATCTATGTGAGTTTCTAGATTACTCACACCTTTCTTAATTAATATTGATCAATTAACCCCTTTTCCTAAGTTTAAACTAAGGAAATGTTTAAAAATAGGCTAATGATTTAATTAAGACACTTCTACGTAGAATTTCCAAAAACGACTTCTAGTTATGGAGAACTCTTGTGTTTTAGCCTCTCCACAAAGTTTCGAGACTAGAACACCTTTGATGCTACAAAAACTAACAAATCTCACCTTCATCAATTAATTCCTATTAAATAATAATTTTCCCTAAGTTAGACTTAGGTAAAATTTAATTAATGATTAATTAAATTAATTAAGGCATTTCTAGGTGGATTTTCCTTAAACCTAGTGTTTCTTAGCCTATCTGACAATTGTCGAGACTAGAACACCATCTAATGCTACAAAAACTAACACTACCTATTATTGAGGAAGGTGTTCTAGTGTCATATTGCTACAACGCCCTGTCTCTACATCACTCTCTATACACGATGTTGAGGTCTAGCCATTGTGATTGCCTGCCACTTCCCATCAACCACTATGCAACTCTGATGTGGCATTTGTGTTGTTGCTGACACTATTATACAATGGCCAACTTTGCATCTGCACTGCAACTCCCTCTCAACTATTGTTGCTACTCCTGCAAATACTGCAACTGTTAAGCATTCAAAATATTGAATCAACTGTATCTTTGTGTTGCATCTGTCTCCTAAGAATCTGATTGCTACTAGCCTCTATACTGTCCACTAGTGAATTTGCATTGTTGTTGACTCTACTACTGAGCCTCTTGATCTGTTGTTAACACTCCTCTGCGCTCATCAACATCTAATTGCAACTAGTCTGCAATTGTCACTCTGGAATCTGACTGCATCACTGACATTGCTCCATCTGGTTATTGAATATTGTGGGCCACTATAGCAAGGTAATAATCCATGAGGAAGACACAACAATGGACCCTACCCAACCTCTGCCCAACTCTAGGACTATAGCTCCATATCACTCCACCTCACTCCTGGAGATATAGTTGCAAACATGGAAAAATATTCCTCCAACCTTGAGGACAACTTGTTTTATCTCTGAGAATGTTGTCGCCTGGTCTTGCTTCTCCTGCTTGTCCTTCTTCCTTTGAGGACATTGAGCACTGTAGTGGCCAAACTTGCCACACCTGAAGCACTTGACCTTAGATAGGTCCTTATCTTTCTTCTTCTCCCCCTATCCCTGACCGGGACCCTTTGATGCAAGGGACACATTCTCTTCCTCCTTCTCACCTTTCAAACCCTTACTGTTGCTTCCGCTAATGGAGTTCTTCACACTCACCTCATCTCCTTTTGTTGTAGGTCTGACCACATCATGTCCCATCTAGGTAGAGTATCTCCTCCCAATATTCCTTGGACGAATATCTCCCAATCCTTTGAGACATTGTTTAGTTCCAAAATCACCAACTATGTATCTTGAGACGCCTCCCCAACCACTACAAGTTGATACTGGATTTCCTGAATTCTGGTGAGAAAGGGATCAATGTCTTCACCCTTAAACATCATGATGTTTCTCAGTTTTTCTTTTAGGAACATCTTTCGCTACTTAAAAGGATTCTAATATAGTTGAACGAGAGCATCCCACATCTCCTTGGCAGTATTCTTGCCAAATATATGTGAATTTATATGGTCCCAAACTACATTTAGGATCATCACTTTGCCTTGGCCATTTCTTTCCTAAATTCCTTCAGTTAATCTGCATCAATAGGTTATGCCACAACATTTTTTGCATAGGTCTTCAAGCCAAATTCATCTAGCAAGAAGGACGTCCTAGCCTTCCAGATGACATAGTTAGAGGCTCCCTCCAAGCTATACTGATCTCTAGGCCCAGTTGTTGTCATGTCTGAAACTAGAACATAAATCTCCCTCTTTCACCTGATCGGTTGTTGAATCTCTTATTCGCACTCCCTTCTATAGCGAGAAAATATACTTGCAACTATTGTCCACTGCAATTGGAAATTTGAACTTCTAAACTATAAACACTCTTAAGAGAAATCTCCCTCAGTATATGCATATTCTCTTCCACCTGGCATTGGTTCTACTCTAGCAACTGCTGCAAAATGTTAGTTTTTGTAGCATTGGAGGTGTTTTAGTCTCAAAAGTTTATGGAGAGGATAAGACAAAAGAGTTCTCTATGACCCAGAAATTGTTTCTAGAAATTCCACCTAAACGTGTCTCAATTAGATTTTTAACCATATTTTTAATATTTCCTAAGTCTAAACTTAGGTGCTAAAAAATTATATATTACAGAGCAAAGGAACACATAAAATATTGCAAAAATATAAACATAGAAAACGCATAAAACAAGAGAGACACAGATATATGTGGTTCACCTAGTTTGGGCTATGTCCATGGAGAAACAGCCAGTCATTTGATTTATATTATCCAGCAAACTGAAGAGATACAACCTACAACATATCTGTTGTAATTCCCTCTTCGCTCTCAATCTCCTCTCTCTTCCTCACTCAGAATACAGATCTACATAGACACAATACAATTCCCTCATATATAGCGAGGGGTTGCCTTCTAGGGCAAAAAACCCTAAATTAAACATAACTTCTACCGTCAGATCTCTGCCTAATGAATGACTCAAATTGACTATGAAATTACAACATTTTACAAGGAAATTTTACATCTATTCTTAGCTTTGGGGGCGTTGCCCCCGATCCCCCCACCAGGGGGGGGGCTCCCAAAAGGTCGCAGTTGTCCCCCCTGCAACGAATATTTTACGGGCGGCATTGCTGCCCCATTTCGAACTAGAGTCCAATGCAGCGATACCTTTGAATACAGAAGATAATCAGGCTCCACACCCAACAATCTCCCAATTGAAGACTGATTATAGCAACTCCACCACTACTTCATTTGTTGGACAATGGCTCCACTTTGGACCTGGTTGTTTCTCATCTTCTTCATTATACTTGAAAACCAATTGAAATTGAGCGGATTCTCAATTTATCCCTGGTTACAACTTTTGTTAACATATCTGCAGGATTCTGGCTAGTGTGTATCTTTTCGAGCTTCAATTGTCCATCTTCTAATGCTGACCATATGAAATGGTACTTGAGCTGTATATGTTTAGTCCTGGAATGAAATGCAGAGTTTTTTGCAAGATGTATGGCACTCTGGTTGTCACTGTATGACCTGCCCAACTCTTGCTTCTTACCCAATTGATCCAGAAACCTTTGTAACCAAATCATTTCTTTACTAGCCTCTGTAGCAGCAACATACTCTGCTTCTATTGTTGAGAGTGCAACAACACTTTGCAGTTTTGAGACCCAATTGACAACTATTCCACCTACAGTAAACACATACCCTGTTGTGCTCCTCTTGTTATCTCTATCACCTGCCATATCTGCATCAACATATCCCTGTAGAGCAATGTTTGAACCACCAAAGCATAATGCTTGATTTGTGGTACCTCTCAAATACCTGAGAATCCACTTCACCGTCATTCAATGTTCTTTTCCTAGATTGTTCATGTACCTGCTTACAACTCCCACTGCATGTGCAATATCAGGCCTTGTGCAGACCATTGCATACATTAAGCTTCTAACTATTGATTCATATGGAACTTTAGACATATGAGCCATTTCTTCTTGAGTCTTGGGACACTCCTCCTTACTTAATTTGAAATGGCTAGCCAAAGGTATACTAACTAGTTTTGCATTCTGCATATTAAACCTTTTCAACACCTTTTCTATGTACTCACTTTGAGACAGTGTTAATTTGTGATTCTTCTTGTCTCTAGTTATTCTCATACCAAGGATTTGTTTTGCAACACCCAAATCCTTCATTTCAAATGAGTTTTCCAATTTTATTTTGAGCACATTTATTTTTTGTATGTTAGAACTTGCAACAAGCATGTCATCTACATACAATAACAATATAATATAACTGCCATCATTTTTCCTTTCGAGATAAACACAATGATCAGAGTGACATCTAGTATAACCTTGTTCAGACATAAACCTATCAACTTTTAGATACCACAGCCTTGGAGCCCGTTTTAAGCCATACAAGCTCTTCTTTAACCTGCACACTAGTTTCCCCTTCCCTTTTACCTCATATCCTTGTGGCTGCTGCATATCTATCTCTTCCTCCAAATCCCCACAGAGAAAGGTTGTCTTTACATCTAACTGCTCAAGATACAAATCTTCCACTGCTACTAGACTTAAAATAGTTTTCATTGAATTCATTTGAACAACAGGAGAAAATATCTCATCAAAATCTATACCCTTTTTCTGTGCAAACCCTTTCACCACAAGTATAGCTTTATACCCTTTTCTACCTCCATCTTCTTCCTTCAACTTGTAAACCCATTTATTATGCAATGTTGTTTTACCTGCAGGCAACCTGATTAAGTCCCAAGTCTGGTTATGTGCTAAGGAGTCCATCTCTTCTTTCTTGGTTTGCTCCCACTTCTTCCTGGTTTCTACCTGTACTGCTTCTTCATAACATTCTGGTTCACCAAAATCAGTCAACAATACATAATATAATGAAGGATAGTATCGTTCAGGGGGTTTACTTATCCTAGTAGATATTCTAACACCACCTTCAAGTGTTTGAGGTGCTTGTTGTTGTTGTGGTTGTTATTCTGGATGATGATCATTATGATTTTCAGGCACCATCACTTTTTCTGTGATCTCGTCAAACATTGTGTATTCTCTGTTTTCTTTTTCCGATTTCTTTTCCTGCAGTTGATCCTTATACAAAACCTTTTCATTGAATATGACATCTTTGCTCCTAATGATTTTGTGTTTTTCATAATCATAAAAACGATAGCCAAAATCATTAACACCATATCCAATAAAGGTACATTTCTTTAATTTTACCTCAAGCTTTGTTCTATTTTATTTATTAATGTGGACAAAGGTTTGACAACCAAAAGTATTTAAAAAAGAGTAGTTTACCTTTTTTCCTGTCCATGCCTCCTCTGGAATACCACCACCCAAGGAACTTGAAGGCCCTCAGTTTATTAGATAAATAGTAATATCTACAACATCTTCCCAAAATTGTAAAGGCAATCTTGCATGCAATCTCATGCACCTTGCACGCTCCATGATTGTCCTGTTCATCCTTTCTAACACACCATTTTCTTGTGGTGTTCCTAGAACTATCTTCTCTCTGCAAATTCCATTCTCAGAACATTACCTATCAAACTCTGTGCTGCAATATTCATCTCCATTGTCTGATCTGAGACACTTCAACCTTTTTCCTGTCTCATTTTCAACCAAAGCTTTCCATTTCTTGAAAGTATCAAATGCATCAGATTTATTTCGAAAACAATAAATCCAAGTTTTTCTGGTTGCATCATCAATAAAAGTAACATAATAACGAGATCCACCAAGAGATGATACCTTAGCAGGTCCCCATACATCTGTATGCACAAGCTCTAATTTTTCGCTCTTCTTTTCTTTCCCAACTCTGAAGAATCTGACTCTCTTATGTTTTCCATAAACACAATTCTCACAGAATTTTAAATAAACATGCTTCAAACCTGGCAAAAAATTTCTTGAGTCAAGAATTTGCATCCCCTTCTCACTCATTTGCCCGACCTTATGATGCCACAATGTCGTATCTTCTCCTATAGAGGTTAAAGCATTAACAAAATTAGAAATACCATTGCATAAATACAATGTACCAACATTTTCTCCTTTTGCTATTACCAGGGATCCTTTTGTGACCTTCCAGGTTTTATTTGTAAAAGTAGTCACACAGCCTTCACCTCCCAACTGCCCTGTTGAAATCATATTTTTCTTCAGATCTAGGACATGCCTTACCTCCTTTAATAGCCATTGATTTCCATTTTGTTGTTTTATAAAAACTGTACCCATTCCAACGATTTTACAAGGTTTATCATTACCCAATCGAACCTGTCCAAAATCTCCTTGAACATAATCATGAAAATGTTTCCTATCAGGTGTGGCATGGAATGAGGCCCCTGAATCTACCACCCAGGCATCAATAATATTTTCTAAAGAAAGAACCAAAGCATCTTGCAACACATCCCTTGTCACATTCGCTTCATGATTGTTTACTTGTTGCGCGTCTCCTTCTTTTCCCTTCCGAGGCTTGCAGTCTTTCTTCAGGTGTCCTTTCTTCCCGCATTTTCAGCACACTATCCCTGATCTGGACTTGGATCTGCCTTTTCTTGACTTACTGTGATATTTTGGGCTCTTTCCTCTTTCCATTTTTCTTCCTCTAGTCTCTGTAGTCAAAGCATTACCTGATGTCTCACCGGAGCTTTTCCGTCGCATTTCCTCACTAAAGATTGCACCGACAACATCTTCAAACTTTAGAGTACTAGATCCAGAGACAAAGTTACTAATGGCCATAACTAAACCATTCCAACTTTCTGGCAATGAGCACAGAAATAACAGAGCCCTAACTTCATCTTCAAAAGTCACCCCTAAAGAACTTAACTGACTGGTAACTGTATTAAATTCATTTAAATGATCAGCAACAAATCCACCTTCTGACATCTTCATATTAAATAAAAGCTTCATAAGAAATACCTTATTTAAGGTCGAGGGTTTTTCATATAGTTTGGCCACTGTCGACATTAAACCCTCTGTTGTCATTTCCTTTGAAATATTAAACACTACCGACACTACTAGGCACAGCCGTATTATTCCAAGTGCCTTTCTGTCGAGAATATCCCATTCTGTGTCTATCGTACTCGTCGGCTTCTTTATCTTTCCGCTCAATGGTTGGTACAGATCTCTCTGATACAGATAATCTTCCATCTACATCTTCCATAGCTGGTAGTTTTTGTCGTTGAATTTTTCAACCCTAAACCTACCATCTTCCGCCATTGCTCCCACTCGAACCAATAACCCTTCTCTCCTGCGAGTTTTTTAGCCAAATAAACCTTCAGCTCTAATACCAATTGTTAGAAAATTATATATTACAGAGAAATGGAACACATAAAATATTGCAGAAATATAAACACAGAAAATGCATAAAACAAGAGAGACACAAATATACGTGGTTCACCCAGTTTGTGCCACATCCACGGAGAAACAACCAGTCCTTTGATTTATATTATCTAGCAAACTGAAGAGATACAACCTACCACAGATCCGCTGTAATTCTCTCTTCGCTCTCAATCTCCTCTCTCTTCCTCACTCAGAATACAGATCTACATAGACGCAATACAATTCCCTCATATATAGAGAAGGGTTGCCTTCTAGGGAAAAAAACCCTAAATTAAACATAACTTCTACTGCCAGATCTTTGCCTAATAAACAACCCAGATTGACTACGAAATTACAACATTTTACAAGGAAATTTTACATATATTCTTTGCTTCGGGGTCACAGTCGTCCCCTCCTAGACCCCCCCTACAGCGAACATTTTACGAGCGGCATTGCCACCCCATTTCGAACTGGGTTCCAATGCAGCAATACCTTTGAATACAGAAGATAATTAGGTTCCACACCCAACATTAGGGAATCTAGTTAATTAATCAGTATTAATTGAGAAAAGTGAGAATTCTCTAGAAACTCACACAAGTCGACTAGGAAATAAACTCAGCCACTGATTATGATTTAATCTTGGTTGTTGGAGTCCCAATTGAAGATTATAAGAATAAGTCAATGGGTAGATGAACACACTTGAGATAAATTTCCTTAGACAGTTCAATTTTCAAGAGAGTAGCAACAGTTGTCGGAAGAGTTCGAGCCAAAGAATGGAAGCAGAGGCAGAGAGGGGCAGAGATAGTGAGCCTGGAGGAATTTTTCCAATTCTGAAGAGTCAGAAAGAGGAGGTCAATATTTTCTCCAGGAGGTTGTGCAAAGCCTCAAAAGGGGCAATTCAATCCAGCTGAAGAGGAAGATGTTTTTAGTTCCAAAGGTCAGGAAAATTTTCCAAAGGTTCGAAGAAGAATTTCCCAATCAACAGCAGGAAGGACGACTAGATTGGCAGTGGATTCAGGCAGAGTGTTTAAGGGAATACGCTAGGGTGACATAGGGCCTGCACAAAGTTGGTTGGATGGCTAGCTTTTCAGAGGCAATCAAGTGCTGATATTGTTTGGAGAAAGGGTCATTTACCTCAAAGAAAATTTTCCAGTATTTCTCTTGGATAGATTCATCAGTTTGGAAATATTTATTGTACTCAGAATTCCTCACTACTGCTTAATAATAAAAACCCTCAGTTGTTGCACCAGTTTTCCCATGTTGGGTTTTTCCAGGGACTTTTGTCCAAAAATAATGGTGCCATATTTTTTTGTGTTAGTGTTAGTATTCTCTCAGTTTCCAGTTTATCTTCCGTAGTATTTTTATTTGTGAAGATTTCAGTATGATTAATTCGTCGTTGTCGTAGCAATAAACTACTAAATAATTAACATCTAGAAGAATTAATTCAAGTTGCTGCAATAATTAAAGTTTCTGCATGGTCTCAGAGGGATTTTGATCAGACAGGGAAGCTCAAAAGCGGAGGAAGAAATTCGATGTTCAAAAGGAGCAGTAGGACGAATTTCTGGGGGTTGCGCAAAGCCTAAGCTAGGTAGTGTGAATTGTTGGGCAATTCGATTTTTCAGTGCAAGTTGGCAGAAAAATTTGTCTTGCCAATTCGAGTGATTCAAGCAGGAAAAGGGGAAGTTGTACGCTAGGCAGATTCCTTGTTTGGGCATAGAAGGGTTTTGCAGCAGTTGCTAAAGCAGAATCAGCACCAGGTGGAAGAGAAAGTGCACACACAAAGGGAAATTTCTTTTAGAGGGCTTCTAATTTAGAAATCAATATTTCTAATTGTTGTTGGCAATTGCTACAAGTAGATTATCTCACTCTAGAAGGGAGTGCAAATAGCAGATTCAGTGCCCGAGTAGGTTAAAGAGTGAGTTTCCATTTCAGTTTCAGAGATGGCCAAAATTGAGCTTAGAGATCAGAATAGGTTGGAGGAGCCTCCAACTATGTCATCTGGAAGGTCAATATGTCCTTCCTGCTAGGTGAAGTTGGCCTAAAGACCTATGCAGGGAACGTTGTGGCAATATCGACTAATGTAAATTAGCTTCAAGAGTATAGGAAATATATGGAAAAGGAAAAGCTGGTGATATTGGGTGGAGTCCACGACCATATAGTCTCACATATATTTGGCAAGAACACTACCACACAGATATGGGATGCTCTCGCTCAGCTATATCAGAATCCTTTTAAGAAGTGGAAGATGCTCCTGCAAGAGAAGATGAGAAACATCAGAATGCAGAAGGGTGAAGGCATAGATCTCTTCCTCACAAAAATTCAGGAAAATTTAGGATCATCTTGCATCTGTTGGGGAGGCACCTCAACCTCCAGAGCTTGTGTTTGGCCCTAAACAATGTTTCAGAGGAATGGCAAGTCTTTATCCAAAGTATCTTGGGACAAGACACATTATCAAGGTGGGATAAGATGATGCCATACCTGCAACAAGAAGAGATGAGGCGAGCTCTAGTTAAGATCTCCATCAGCGAAAGCAGCAGAAGGAGTTTGAAGGATGAGAAGGAAGAGGAAAATGTAGCCCTTGTATCAAAGGGTCCCAATCAAGGACAGGGGAGAAGAAGAAAAAAGACCTATCTAAGGTCAAGTGCTTCAGTTGTGGCGAATTTGGCCAGTACAGTACTCAGTTGACTCTCAAGAAGGACAAGCATGATAAGTAGGACCAGGCAGCAGGATCCGCAAAGATAGACAAAATGTCCTTCAGGTTGGCGGAAGACTTCGCCATGTTTGCAGCTATATCTCTAGGAGTGAAGTGGGGTGATATGGAGTTATAGTCCCAGAGTTGTAGAGGTTGGGCAAGGTCCATTGAGGTGTCTTCCTCATGGATCAATACCTTGCTATACGGGCCCACAAATTTCACTAGCAGGATGGATCAGTGATAGTGATGCAGTCAGATTCCAGAGTGAAAGTTACAGACTAGTTGCATTCAAATGTCAAGGAGCGCAGAGCAGTGTTGACAATAGAGTAGGAGGCTCAATGCAAAGTCAGCAGTAGCACAAATTTTTCAGTGGACAGTGCAAAGGCTAGTAGCAGTCAAATGCCTAAGAGACCGATGCATCACAAAGACACAGTTGATTCAATATTTCAAATGCTTCTCAGTTGCAGTAGTTGTAGTCGCAGCAACAAAAGATGAAAGGGAGTTGTAGTGCAGAAGTAGAGTTGGTAGCAGTATAGCAGTGTCAACAACAACACAGATGTAGTATTAGAATTGCACAATAGTTGGTGGTCAGTGGAAAGAAGTCACAGTGGCCAGGCATCAGCAGTGTATACAGAGGGTGATGCAGAGACAGGGTGTTGTAGGAGTAGTGGAGCACTATAACACCTTCCTCACTAATAGGGAGTGTTAGTTTTTGTAGCATCAGAGGTGTTCTAGTCTCTAAACTTTTTGGAGAGGCTAAAATACAAGAGTTCTCCATAACCTAGAAATCGTTTCTAGAAATTCCCCACTGCTAAACTCTTCTTTGAACAAGTGTGGGTACACTTTGGGATCCCACAGTCTATCATCTCAGATCGGGACAGCAAGTTCCTCGGTACATTTTGGTCCAGTCTCTGGTC